>JAPDSC010105801.1:26788-47460 GCA_026290005.1 Latrodectus geometricus | reverse complement strand
CAAAAAAGACATGACACACATAATCCAGACATTGGTAAGTATTAGAACAATGAAATCAAAATATGAAAATGAAACAATCAATCAATCAATTTAAATACATGATCTCAATCATGAATGTGTTCTCTCATTGATTGAAATGACAAAAAAGTGACCAGAAATATATAGCCGCCAGTGTAGTTTCATATTAAAATGCTCGAATAAACCCAGGCCTCTTAATTTATAGTGAATATTCAACAAATAAATATGGCTGATTTTAAATACAAAATGTAAGACAGCTGAAAATGTAAAACATGAAGTAATTTATAAGCGAAAATAATTTAAAATTAATGTGATTAAGTTTGTACGCAGAGTGCTTGACTTGCATTAAGTTTCTATCTTAAATTTTTCGCGGTACTACGTTAGCGAAAGCATGCATATTAATTGTCTATCAAATGCAATTGACAGCAGCTTTTAGATTGCCTTCTATTGTTATTATATATATATGTATGATATGCGTTTGGTTCATGCATTTAAATGATGTAAATCTGCCATTGTCTGGTCTAAAGTGCGAAGCTATATAGTGTAAAATGTGCATAAGAGAATTATAAAAGTGCAAGAATATAGTGCAAATTGTGTAAGAAGAAATTGTGTTAGTCTTAACTAGCTATTAAGTGCTTAGCTAGAAAGTGCCAAAAGTGCAAAAAGTGAGAAAAAGTGAAGATAAAAATCATTCTATCTACTAATAGAAAGTTGTAACTGTGCTTCAGTGCAAGAAGAAAAACGTGTGCTTCCCTACTCGCTAAATGTGCATTAGTGCGTGCTATTTACAGTGCACCGACGCAATGAACCGTCGGCTAAGACTAAAAGTGCAATTGTGCTGAAGTGCATAGTGCAGAGGCTTTATATATTATTTTGAGATATTATCCTGGATTCTCATGAGATCTCCAGTTATTTTGTGCGCGCTTTAGCCCGTGAAACACTCTTATGTTTACGTGAGTTCTCATTTCAGTTCATGCGAAAAAAAAACTCGAATTATATAAATAAATGAATTTGGAAATTTTCATAAAAGCCTTCACCTGAGAGTATCATTAAAATTAAATAAAGAAATATAAAACTTAACTATAAAAAGTGAATAGCTTATTTTAACATCACTTTTATTTGAGATATTTAAGAGTACTAGTGATCAATAAAGGAATCAATTAACATTTATTATATACTTCTATAAATTAACCTAAAATATATGATCAAGCTGCTAGTTCAACAATCAAACTGAAACTAGTCTTAAGAACAATGTAGATTACACGAACGCGTACATGTATATCTTACATCATATATTTTGAATACATAAGAATATGCAAATTATAATAATTTCGATATTCTGACTACATTAAACTAATCATTAGTTGAAACTTTTTCAAAGCATACGTGAAAATTTTTAAGTATACTTAATGCGTAATATTTTTGTAAAATATAAAGATGTAATATTTGTAAAAGTCATGTTATATATATATTCCTCTCTTATTTTTCACAAGAATAAACTTGGCATTTAATTTTAAAAATTAATATAGCAATTATTATTTACAATATGACAAATTTATATTTATCCAAGCATAACGATGCGTTTCTTGTAAATTTATTTAATATTAAAATATTATATATCATTATATATTACTTATATTATATATCACTTCAATTTATAGTGAAAAAATAAAGTTTTAATAAGACTTTTTCCTAGTAAATTGATCGATATGAACTCTTAAAATGAGGCGTCTTTTTACAAAAGTTACAAATAATTTTAAGATTTATTATGTAAATAATTCATGGGAAAATCAGTTAAAATAAACTCTGCTAAGATGAAAAAAAAGCGCTATTTTTAGCTGATTCAACTTTGTGCGTTTTTTGTCATGCGGTATCACAAGTTAAGCTTGTTTATCCACAAAATAAATAATTCCACAAGTTTATTCACAAACACTGAGTGCGAGAAAATAAATTACAGATTCTTATCAAATATGAAAAGGAAAGTTAAACAGTGAAAGTGCAGAAGTGCTCAATAAGAAAAGAAATTAGTGAGAGACTCCACAGATAAATATATCAGTGCCTATTACACTCTAGTGAGGTGAATATCGTGCAAATATTAGTCAACATATAAAATGGACTATATTTTATTTACAGCTTAAAGCACTCATCACTAACGACGTATAATACATATTGGGCCCACGACTTCCAAGTTACATTATTCTTATAATAAGCATATGTGCCATGATTTTATTTACAGTGCGGAACAATATTTTACTATTTTATCACTATCGCAGTTCAACAAAGAGACTTTTCAATCTCACAGATGTTTTAGGTTAGATAATTTTCATGAAATTTTGTGTTGAATAGAGCAGGATTTATATTACTTAAATAAATTTGACTCCTAATTTTAATTCGCGATCCTATAAATATTTTTTATTGATAAAGAATTTATTTATATTACAAATAAATGTTTTTGGCAGCTGTACTGCGATGTGTACAAAATAGTCAAATAATACGAAAAGACAAACACAAATTATTTACATTTTAATTCACTGGCTGTCCGTCCATGGCTGTTTAAACAGCGTAAAATTCTATATACACAGAAAGATTCCTAAAAGCTAGATGACATATGCGGAAAATATATGATGTATAATTTATAAATCACACAATTAATACATAGATTTATATTGTGAATTAAATTCAGAAAGGAAAATGGGGAAATGCGTCATAACTTGGTAAAACTATTTACATTTATAGATTATAAACCTTAAGAAATTAATTAACGATAGCGTTTATTTGCAAATATATTTCTTAAAATATAAGTTATATTAAGAAATAAAATACTCCAAAGAATGTTATTATGGTAGCTCTGCGTAGTGTTAGTTAAAAGAATGAAAATAAAATCGTTAAATAAACGTAAATAAATAATGAATGGAAAAAAAACTTGTTACATCTCAATAAATAGATTGATGAAAAAATGTATCAATGTGAAGTTTCAAAATTTTTCTCAAAATGAAATGTAACGCTTTTCTGAGAGTAAACTTTATACTTTTATAATGTTAAAAAATAATTGGCAGTTTATTCGAAATAATAGGCAGTGAGAAAAAGCTGGCTGCAGAATTTTGACATTAGACAAAGTTAGGAACTAAAAAAGGATAATTTTATTTTTAGAAGAAGGAAACAAATGATAAGTTAAAATTAAGAATTCTAATGCAGAAGTTCCATTTTCGCTTTAATTCCTTTTTGGGCTCTTGAACAAAATCTAGTCTGGGAAGATTAAGATAGCAACACAATATTTGCTTTTATTTCAGTTAAGTCATAAATTTAGTAAAAAGCTGCAGAGCCAGAAATTTTATAACAATAACGATGCATTCATGAATATTATTTAAATAGCTCGTTTCTCTATTAGCTGAATTGAAATGATTATTTGAACTATCTCTTAGAAATAAAAACAAAATTCCACTGTAAATCACAAAGTAAGCTATAATCATAAATGTATTTGCGTTAAATAAATAAATATTTATAATTAATAGCATAAGTAAATACAGTACGATATGCTTCTTTTCCCATATAAAATTATCATAATTGCTCATGATTATGTACATATGAATTATAGAGTATTTTGAATTTACATAAATACTTTATATATATATTTATTTGCGCACCTAAGACTCAAGAACACAATTAGCTGCCTTCCATAAAGTACTTAAACCTTTCATGAAACTGTTTTCTGTTCTGTTGAAGAAAACAGATCAAATAATTCGACTACTGACCATAGGGACGAGTTTATGCAAGTCACTTTTACGTTTGCAGCTTAAGTGACAAGTTTATTTACATATACACATTTTACTCATAATTAGGAGCATTAAGTCAAAATCAATAGGAGATTTGTTTATTTACACTAGTTTACAATATTATGAAAGTCCAGGATGAAGATGCTGAAACTGTTGCTTGCAAGCAGTCTCCAGAAAAACTATAGAAGCTTTAGATAATTGATTTAAGTTTGTTAATTACGAAGCTGAATTATATTTATAGATATTCATGCATATTAGTGTCTTCAGAAACAAATAATTGGTATGTGATATTAGAAGATAAGATTCTTACTTAGCATTTCTTGGTTATTTATTGCTCTGTTCGCAGTTTATCCAGCGCCTCAAATTAGATTCTCAGAAGTGAAAAGCTTAAAAAAAATCCTTTTAAGAACTGTAAAAAGATAGAGTAAGCAAAATGGAGCAGATTTGAAAATTATATTGATTTATTTTGGGTAAGTATATGGAAAAGTGATCCTAAAAATTTAATTGAATAGAATATTTTGATATATTTACTTAATTATTATTAAAGTGAAGTTATTTTTATGAATATAGTATTATTTATCTTCTTTATTTTGTCATCTAATTAGAAATACATACAATGCTTGTGTTACTTAATATTCTTATGACTGAATAACTATTACTTGAATTATTGGCTTGAAGTTAGTAGCATAGAGTTCATACTGGACCGGTTTGACAAACCAGCTGTCAAACAATATTCAATTATTTAAGTACGTCTCATTAATTTAATGACTGCAGTCCAGCTGCCTCATTTAATAATAAAATGCATATTTTGATATCACAAATCATAAATAGAATATGACCTAAATGAAAATTAAAATATGATAATTTTATATTTATAGTATCAGTTATCTTATTCAATGAACATAACTTAATTATACTTTGAAAATTAGAATTTAAAGAATAGTTCCTCGCTTGAAAAAGCTTAACATGATTATATTACAAGTCTTAAAGTTACATATATAAATAACCGGATGAAATTTTTTAAGTTATCCTTAAGGAAGAGTTTCAAGTTTAATTATTATGTGTAACTAGCTAGCTTTCAAATAATCTGAATGCAATAATCATAATATAAACATTTTAGAGGCCTGAGTTTAAAAAGCATATCAATATGAATTAAAATAAGCAAACTTAATTTGCATACATAGACTTACACTTACACACACATATTACAGCAGAATATCTTACATATACGCTTTACGAACACGGAAATTTGTTTTGAATAGAGAAAAATACTACAGATTCTACAAATTTAAGCATAAGATAGCGAAATTCTATTTGAACGTTAAAATAACATTACTAAGTATATATAATTGAAAGATTTATATTATATAATCCTGAACAGAAAAAAATTGGTCAACAAACGTAATTTAAAGCCATTGTTTTTTATAAAATTAAATATTTCATCGAAACATCAAATGAAGAAAATTGAGTAAAATAATTTATAAATGAAGTAATAAATTTAAAAAAACAAATTAAAAATTAAATTTTTTATTTAATATACTTAAAAACTCATTAAATATAAAAAATTTAATATTTTAGAATAAGTTTAATATATTTACCTATTTTTAAATTTCAGCATATTTAATATATTACTTTAACAGCATATAAAGGTAATTAATTCTTTGATTGCACGATATTAAAAAACTGATAATCAAGGCTAATATAATTATGAAACTGCCGTAAGAATATTTCGATAGTTAAAAATAGCATCACAAAAAGCTGCACATAAATCCAAAATTAAAAAATCATCTAATCATATATACTTTAAAATATATGCGCAAAGCTTCGAAGCGAAACATTTTTCTAAAGATACATAACTAAAATGATCAGAGAATATAATAAATAAATAAAAAGTGCAATGAAATTCTGTAAGGAACATTTTTCTTGTAAATTAATGTTTTAATGCTTGAAAAAGAAATTATTCTGAAAATGAAACTAATCTTTAGTTTTTTGTCTGAATACCTCGTTGACCAAATTTTTCCTGTTGAGAAATGGACATAGACACACACAAAAGTTGACAGATAGTACAATTCACACGAACGTAGTTAATAAGGGGAATTTAAAATCCAAAATATTTAATGCAGGAAGGAAGAGAACTTGTATATCTGATAGTTCTTAATGCGTCTGTTGTAGTTCTGTTGGGGCATGCAGTATTGATTAAGAGAAATACTTGATTAGTCAATCATCTCGCTATTGTTGTGGGATAATATTTAGAGATTACTGCGAAAGAGCCTTCAGGATTGCATGAACCTCTTCAGCAATGGCCATCAGCACGAACTCAAACTGAGCCTGTGAAGAAAAAAGTAATGATGACATATATTTTCTTTAACTGAAAGCTTAAAACAATATTTCTGGTATAACGGTTTTTTTTTACATTAACTGACTTCAATAATTTTCTATTTGGCTATAACCAAGTGGGAAAATAAAACAATAGTTAAGATGTAACAATAATAGTAAGGGAAAATCATTGAAAATGAAAAAAATGTAACTACTTTAAAATAAATATAACAGTGTGTGTAAAGAGCAATCTTTGAAAATATTTAGTGCAATTTGATTTTCATATTAGAAATATCAAAAAAAGTTTTGAATAATATATTTTACTCTCATAATGTTTTAGTCTTTTCAATTATAAGTGATAAAACCTGTTATTTTGATTGTAACAACCGTACCTTTTTTTTTTTTTTTTTTTTTTTTTTAGCAAAGTTAGAGATTTACTGAACACACAATATTAATTTTTCTTCCAATTTAAATTCAGCAAATTTAAATTGGAAGATTCAAATAAGTACAAAAAATATGAATTATTTCCATTTCATTGGATATGCATATTTTGTTAGGCAACAATTATTTCTTAAGAAATATACAAATTAGATAAAAAAAATTTCCTCCCTTTTTCGAATTTTTATTTTTGTGAATTAACGGCAATAAACATGAAGATCACAAGAATACTGATACAAAAATCAAAAGCCATGATACAAACAATAACGGATAGTTCCCATTGAAATGTTTTCGTTTGCCATACGAAGATGAAATTCATTTTTTCATTGAAGATAAAAAACTTTGATAGGGTAACTGCCTTCAATATCATATTGAGTTTTCCATTATTGTAGTAGAGATCAAATATATTTTATTGTGAAATTATCAAATATTAACCTCAGCTTCTTTGTTTAACGTACATATATTTTTAGGAACAAGATTTGTGTCTTAAAATGCACTTTGAAGCAAAAAAGAAATTAATTCAATCAATTCATAACTTCATCATTACAGTAACTCAGTCGTTAAAATATAACACTACAGGATGAAATATTCCCTAATTTCCTGTGACTTTAGTTAATAAATTTATCCAAGATATTGTACATGTGTCACTTGAAATATAGCATCTGAAAAAATAATAGTCTATGCAAAGCTTGAAAATCTTTACTTTAAGAATGTCGAAAATTACTTATTTTGACCTATGATGGAATTTAATTACTTTTATTAATGAAAATGACTTACCTTCGTTTTAACCATTCCAGTGCGCTGGTCTCGAACATGCTCCAAAGTAGCTGCAATATCGATTTCCTTCGCTCCTGTTGAATGAAAATAAAGCAGTTTGCAATAACAACACAATGATATTTTTAAAAATCAATTATTATTAAAAATTCTATATATTAATTGAAAATTAAGTTATATTAATAGAAAATGTATTAATAATCAATACTTGAATCCAAAATCATTGCTATTTTGATTTATTCACCAATTTTAAGATTGTAAATTTAAACGAGAATTTCAACTCAATTGAAATTTTTTTTATTTATTATGTATGAGTATACAAAGCAACTTGAATAAAACACAGTTTTAATGTGAAGAAATGATTAAATAATTCATATATAAATATATGTCTAATATGATATACTACTAAAAAAAGAAAGCTCACCTTTAGCCATACGGTTAAGTACCATATCAATCAAGCAGTAAGTTCCAGTTCGGCCAATGCCATCACTGTTAAGTAAACATTATTTGATTAAAATATAATAAATATATAAAAAATATATTAATTTCAAATTGCAAGTTTTAAGCTTGTTCTATAAAATGTTATTTTTTTAAATATATGTTAAAAAAAAAATCCAAACTGTATTACGTTGAAATGAACTTACCTGCAATGAACTACAATAGGGCATGATCTTCCTCTGTACGATTTATTCACTTTTCTAAGGGAAAAATGATACAATGTATTTGAATTGGAAAAATACACAGTGTACTTATATTGTAAAATACATTTTACTCAAAGAAAAATGAAAATATTATAAGTTATTTTCATATCATTGCATTTAGAAACAAATGACTTTACTAATAGCTTCAGTGTAGTTTAAATGTTGTAATCAAAATGTGTAGAAAACACAATACTTCGACCAGAAATTACTTTTTGTAATTTTAATGCTAAACTTTTTATAATAACCACTATAGGAAATAAATATTTAATTTCTTGGATCACAGATAATATATTTGTATTTTAAAAATCAAACAAAACAAAATGTCTCATTTAAGTATTAACTAATAAATATTGAACATTTTGTTAATGTGTGTGCATAATTTAAATAAGCAACTGAATTCGTGCTTACAATCACTTTTAAAATAAAATTTTTATTTTACCAATTATAAAAATTTTCTTTTAGAAAAGTTCTTACTTTGTCTAAAATAAAATGCAAAATTTTATAAAATATGAAGTTAATGAATTATATTCATTACATTTGAAAATAAACATAGACATCTAATCAACACTGGAGTTTCCCAATGATTTTCCGTTAGTTTTTTTATCCTGCCATATCCATTATCACATATCATATCCTGTCATAGAGTAATACATTCAGATTATGGCAACTTTGAACGAGCATCAATGAAACTGGCTGAAATAGAGACAACGTTGATATTGGCAGCAATTTAGTATTATCAATACGTAACGAATCCTCGGTACAGATTGCGTTGTGCATTGATAATGACAAATTGCCGCGAGCAGCTCGCCATTGAGAACCTTGTATAGTAGACAAGCCACAGAAAATACAAGTTAATTAGCAGCACGCGCGCGCGCGCTTTTACAAGCACGCTTTAATTCAGTGTTAACTTAGCATTCCCAAAACGAATCCAAAATTATTTTAATAAAATTTTATTTCTAGTTTAGATAAAAAAATTTAGTTTAATGTTTTAATATAACAAAAAATTTAGTAAACTTAATGATGAAGAAAGATTAAGGCAATCATTAATCATTTTATTGAAGTATATTTACTAATGATATAATTTACAGTTGTAAACTTTCTGTTGTACAATTCCTATTGAAGAATAAGTGTTATAAACACTAGCTTTATTTTGTTTGCTACTAATCTTACCAAAGACAATAGGTACAAAATAGTTAGATTAATCAATTTGCTATCAAGAAGTTATTTTTTTTTACTTTCTGACATTTATGAATTTAAAATTTAAACTTGTAACTTTAAATGCTAAATGATTTACACTCTGAAAACAATATAAGCTCTATAATATGTTAAACCATGTTGTATCAGTGATAGCCTTCACAAAACAATCAGCAACAATTTAAGAATCATTAAGAGCATAATTTTCTTGATTCTAATTGCTCAATTATAATTAAATTAGAAGCTGTATTTTTATACTAATTGTAGCAAAGATATTCTTAGATTTACTATTTCTAGCGTCATTATCATTTTACGTTTCGCAGGAAATTATTTTATCTACATAACATAATGACTTTTCTAATTATGAATTTGCATAAAATATGGTGACTTCAGTGGGGGGGGGGGAAGCAATTTTAGAGAAAATATAATTTTGATAACAGAATCCTTATACTTATTAAATAATTTATTTGATTGGCATATAAATAAAGTATTATAATATAAAAAAGTTAACTATATATGATGAATTTTAAAACAGTTCACTTAAAATCAAACGTATTAGTTAATTGCTAGCATAATTTTCCATGATGATATGTTTAATTTTTTTATTTTTTAGTAATGGTATTGTATGTGCGTAATAAAAATTGAGGATGAGTATGTAACAAAAAATCACTGTGTTAATCAACAATGGGATTAACACAATACACTAACATTACAATATGCACAATACAAATGATTTATCTTATTTTCTAAGTATCTTACAATAATTTAAGAAATATAAAATTTAAAATTTGTAATTGATAAAATGCAATATTTATAGACTTTTAATTTTAAAATATGTCGATAATATAATTACTAATACATATTAATTAAATAGTATTTTAACGGAAATGCTTTAACATGACATTAAAAATTTATTTCGAAATGAATGAATGAAAATGCAATATAATTTCTCAAATATGTAATTAAATGTTTGCTATGATGTGAATTAAAATAAAATCTATTAAGCAATATTTTGTATTAGTAAGTAGTAATAATTTTCTGAAGTAAACGAATAGGAAAAATAATTATTATAGAATATAGAATTTAAAATAATAAATTAAAAAAGCAAAATAACAAAAAAGAAGAAATTGCAGAAATTCATCTCGTGAATTATTATTATCACAGAGAGAGTACTCGTTCGTTATTTTTTACTTGTTTTGATTAACTTCTATCATTCTGTTTTATACTTATAAGAAACTCCATGCAAATATCTTTCACTAAACTATATTTATTTTTTAAGGAAACTAAACAAGTATTCCCTTGGAAAAAGTTTGACAGTCAACTGTTTGATGTTCAACTGCTTCTTCTACTTTTCATTATTTTATGTTTCTATTATTTTTTTATTTATAACTTTATTCTGTGCTCGTTTTTTGTTTTAGTATGTTGATATACCTCACAATATTATCCTTTTTTTTTTGCTTTAAGGTATTCTACTCTGATTATTAGTATAAATTACACTTAGCAGCGTCCCAAATTTTTAATAAATTTTAATATTGGATAATTTATTTAAATTTTCTTTGTCTTAATATTTTTTTTTAATTTGAATCTTTTGTTATTGTTTTAGGAAAGATTATTAAGTGTAGAAATTTGTTAAAAATTAAATTAACTGAACATTCTGCAGAAGAATGAATAACAACAATTTCAGAACAATTATTCTACAAAATTTTAAAGTTAGAATAATAAACATGTGAAAACTAATAAAAACGAGTTCAATGTATGCATCGATTTATTTAATTAATAATATTAATATTTTAATCGTGAAAATGTTCTTTAAATTGACAAGAAACATCCATACCTTCCCTAAAAATAGCGTGATATTATTATTAAAACAATATTTTAAGTGCTTGAAAGTTGATTAAATAATATTATTTTGAAATACAGAAAAAGCAACGAAGTAATTATATTATAAACTCGAAATGAATTCAATTCATGAAGAGAATTTAGGAGTGCTTTACTTTGACGTATTCTAAAAAACATTGTTACAAAAAGCATCCAAAAAGAGGACCGTTAAGACAATGAGTGTAGACTGGTAATAAAAATTTCATTTACCATAAATTAAGAACATTTTAATGGTAGTCATTTTAGAAATTTATTTCATTACATTCATTCCATGTTAAACATATGCATGTTAAGTAGTATGTTCAAAAGTGATTTAAATAATCAGTGTTAAGTCAACCTTCTGCAAGAATGTTATCAACTACTTTTATTTTACATATTTTAAGCCAAACATATTGTATATAATTAATATATTTCAATAAAACTGTATAATAGTTTTCAAATATCCATTTTCGGCACTGAAAGAAGCGGAAGAATAGAGCTGAGAAGAAAGAGCTCAGGGACACCCATCACTTTTGAGACTATGCAATTTCTCGTATGTAAAAACTGCATTAATCTGAAAAATGATGGACGGCATTGAGCAAAGAAGCAAGGTGGCGTGCAAGTTAGATGAGACAGCCAAGTAGGAGGAGAAAAATTCACAGAACACTGGTTAGTTTTATGAACAAAAGTCTGTAAGTATTTAGCAAAATATCTTACAAGAATCCTCATACTTTAGCTTAAAAATTTATATTTTGGCTTAATTTATATTAAATGCAAGATGCATCATAAATTTTCTACTTTGAATTTAATAATCATTTCTCTTAATAGTTTGAGTGGGATAAAATTTGTATTCCATACTGTTAAGAAAAACCTGATTTTCAATATGTATTCAAGTAAAAAACATTATATGTTTCATTAATACCAAATTATTTTAACAATTTAGAGAATATAACATTATAAAAATATAATTTGAATATATAAAATAGCAGATAATTTTAAGGGTTATCATAAATATCACTAGGCTATAGTTAATGATAAAGATCAATAAATTTCTTCTTAGTTTGTAATTAAGTTTTCCTTAACTGGTCATTAAAAACAATATAAATTATTTTATTTAAACTTTCAGACAATTTCTCCTTGGCGTCTAAAATTTAGCAACAGAATCTTTTACCAACCACAATCTTCAAATGAAATTTAATGAAATTAGTTATTAATATTTTTCCCAAATTTAAATTTGAATATTCAAATTCAAAAACTATTTTAATTAGTAAATAAAATTTTAATGCTAAAAGCTTAAGACTTTTGTTTTAGACATTAATTTTTGGAAACTGTCAAATTAGAATAAAAAGATATGAAAAATATTGAGGAAAACACATAGTGATAGAAAAAGAAGTGACTACAAAATATTTTCTATAAGGGATACAATCATGTAAAAGTTTAATGTGCATTACAGAACATTATATAATGCCATTTTAATAAGAAATTCACTACATTAATTAATCATACACCACAATTTTCTTCAAAAAACTGAATTTGTTTTTAATGTCACTTTTCTTGAAGACATTTACTATCAAATTAATTATATTTTATGCTAAATTTTTAAAATTATTTGTATTAAAATATGAATAAATAAATATAGCACACAAATGAAAATAATCATAACTATTTCCAAAAAACAAAAAAAAATGAGCATGTCATTATCTCTATATTATTGAGAAATGTCACTTTTACAATCAATAGTTTTAGTAAAGTAGTAATTAGTAATTTAGCATTAGTAATTTTGTAAATATAAAAATTTTTTACATTTTGTCTTTAGTAAACTTTAATAATTATACTGCACTCACATTATTGAATAAGACCTTATTTGCATAGCTAATTTTACAAAATGCTTCCAATTATCTAAATTAATAAAGAAAAAGAAATTACACAATGCATTGAATGATTCTTGAGTTCGGATAGTTTTCAAACATTTTTTGAAATGACCAGTTTCATTGTTTATTTCATTATACTAGAATTTGTAATAAACCTTATATTATGCTTGATATCGCTAAAAATATTTCAGCACACACTGATTAACAAATTAGTAGTAGAAAAATGTATTAAAAACTAATAATTGACAACCATAAAGGCTTTGAATTCAATTAATATTTCAAATCATATTAATTTAATGTAAATCATGTTTCCTACAAATTTGAAACATCTCAATTAAATCCCTTCTCACGCAAATGTTAATGGTATTTTAATTAAAGATATATTTAACTTGGTTTTACTTAGTTTTTTTATTTTTTAAATTAATTATTTTTGTACCCCAAAATGAGTGCAAAAATGTTTCGTTTTTCTATAGTACATATGTTAATAATTTGGTTTTCAAATTTTACATAAGCAAAATAGAAATTCAGTGTTTATTTAATATAAATGATTTGAAACACACTGGATTATGGAATTAATTTCATTCTGTGTATTTCCAGGATGTTAGGTGACAGGCTAACACAAACATTCCATATATCGTGTTGAAAGTCTATCTATATCGTTGGAGTGATCTTATTCAAAAGTTTTTTGAAATTTCCCAGTAGAAAGTAATCAAATGAAGTGAATTCCTGTAATAAAATGACAAATATTCCGTAAAATCACCATATACTATGATACATCACTCAATTATCAAGTATAAATATCGTGGTAATTTTATTGGGAAGCGTTACCATGCACCATCCTATAGGACTCAAACATTTTGCAAATGACGCAGTTTTAGTCAAGCAGATAAATAAATGTGTAGTAGAGAAGCTATAAGCATGCAATGAGTGTTATATTATATTATTCTCGTCAGAAATAGGTAGAAAATATCGATAAAAATGCCAAACCAGGCATAAATGGACTACATTTCGAATTTTCCAACATTCGGTTACAGCTTATTGTTGAATGTTCAATTTATTGTAAATAACATACAGCTAAATTATATTGTATCCATCTAAATAATGTAATAAATAAATATTTCCTGTGGTTCTACTTGATTCATCATATATTTTACCATTAGTAATTTTGCTACGCATTTTTTTACAATGTAGTATGCAGTGATGTTAGTTGGACTAACTGCAGAATTTTCCATACACAGCTTTTTGAGAGCATGCATACAGCTCTCTTGCATTATTCTTAGAAATGGTGAGGATGTATTTTGAGATATTCTAACTAATCCATTTCCTTTGATCTTTTAAAACTCCTAATCATGATCAACTGTACCATGTTAGATGTTTATTAAAAGCATTTTAAAATATGTCTGAGGGTATTCCTATGATGGTATGATGGTTGTGATAGCAATTTAAAGCTTTCACAAGAAGTATATCTTTCTTGTCAGGTACTCACATTTACTATAAAGCAGCAATATCTCTGATTAATCTTAATTGTAAAATATCCCATAACAATGATACTTCAGGAGATTGTTTTTCTATCAATAGTGAAGACTATTTCGTTCAACAGTTGGCAAATTCATTCTCTTTGCCTTGTCTACGCGGGTTAGATAGAATTAGTAATTTAAGGATTACTTAGAATGTTTTTATAAGCGAATTTCACTAGTTTAACGATTAAATGTTACCCTTTGCTTGACTTTTGTAAGAATTAAGTTTATTGAGTTATAGGTATCTAAGAAGCACCAAGAAATTAATTAAGTTATATTGCAAACAAATATAGCACTCTATCTAAAGTTTCGAATGTTTTCTGAAAGTTAAAATTTATTCTGTCCATTAGCAAAATGTTATATATTTTGACTTCATGCATAAGATATGAGTATTGTATGAATTTTTTTTACATGTTCTTAAAGAAGATGTTGTTTGATAATAAATTGTTGTTGTACACTTTTATAAATTATAATCTCATTTTTTTCTAGGTAGGACAATTAACTTCTGAATTTTCTACCAAACTTTGAATGCCATCTCAGTTTGTAGAGTATAATCACTTTCATGCACACTAGCACACTTTTTTTGAGTTTCTTAAAATCTGAAACGCAGACAACTAAGTATTGGTGTTTCAAAGTTAATGGGCGAGCTCGAATATACTAGTATAAAGACGGTGTTAAAAATACATAATATTTTTGAGTTATTGTGCATTAAATGTTTGTTCAAAATATTTTTAAATTTTCTATTAACAGAAACAATTATTTCCCTCAGAATGTCTTTTATTTTGTTTTTGTATTAAATATAAAGTCAACTATCTCCGAACATGATTACTCAAAAAAATAAAAGCCAATACAGATTCAGTTAAACCAATTTATATCTATTTTTTTCGGTTATAATTTTTTTTTATCCTTTATTTAAATATTAATTCTCATATATAATTTTGATTAATTCAATTTTACGTACCTAGAAAATAATACATATGAAAGTTTGAAATGCATGAACTACGTTACAAACACAAAATGTTTTTTGGATATTCGTATTGCATAAATAACTTATATGGATATAAAACATAATTATAAAAAAAATTGGAACCAACATACAAAAAAGATATTAAAATGTCATTGTTAGAGGAGAGAAATATGATTCTGAAGTAAATTAAATACTATATAGTCCATTAAACATCCCCATGTTTTCTATTGAAATTTATCGTATTTATAGGGAAGTGTTTTCGAATATTTTCCGATTTTGCTTTAAAGAACTCTAATGCAATTATATTCAGATTCTTTTTTCTACCAGGCAATTGTTGTGCTCTTTATGAGCTCGGATCATTACCATAGGACATCTTTTAGAGTCCTCAAGCTACAAACATGGCAAACTTGTCATCCAAACATTTTTAATTTGGCCCCAATTAAGACATTTTTTCCATGGACAATAAGATAACAACAATCTAATATTAAATGTTTTTTTTTTCAAAATATTATTCCAAAAATAATCACTTACATTAATTTTACTCTTTTTACTTCTTTTTCCATCATTTTATTTATTAAGTAACAAAATTACTAATCTGATTTAAATATAGTAAAAAGGTCTTTCTAAAGTTGATATGTATAAAAAATTTTCTAAAGATGATATGTATTTTTAATGAAAATGCTAATGCCATTGTTTTCATTTAATATCAAAGCACTTTAAAAAAACGTCTTGCAGTTAAAATTAAGCTATTAAAAGAATTAAAAACTTGTTAATTCGTTAAACTGTATTAATTTGGTTTATTTATTCAGCTTCATCTTACTTCTATATTCAAACGTGGATATTAATAATTTCAATAAGAATCATTTGTTAATTAAATTTAATTAATTTTTTAGCAATTGGTTTACATTTAATACATTATACTTACAGTTTTTTAAACATTTTCTCTAACGTTAAATTATATTCAAAATCCAGTATTTGCTCTTTAAGTTCATAAAATTAGAAAAATATACGAAAAAATAGTGTTTAAATTTGAGATAAATTTGAGATTAGTATGAAATAGTAATAAATTATCAAAAAATTCTGGAAATAAATATTTGCTTATGAACATTTTAGTAAATTTTGGAATTTTGTTGTATTTTAATTAAAGTTGTATTTTTAATTTAAATTAATGTAAAATGTTATAATTGTAATTTAATTAAAATTATTGTATAATTTAATTACGGATTTATCAATGTACTTCAAATGCATATTGCTTGGTAATATTTATCAAATTATATTTATTCAATAATTATCAATTTATTTATGGAATGTTTCTTAAATTATTCATGAAATTTAGACAGATGTTCAACTCATTAAAAAGTAAATTAATTTATTATGAACTTTGAAATATTTAACAATTTGTACTCAACATATATAAAATTTTTCCATAAAATATTAGTTTTATTTTTGTTACTGCTTAAAATAATACGTTTTAAAATTTTGTAGATGGCTAATAATTTTGTACTTGCTTGATAGTATGCATCATTGACTCTGTTGCAAAAATGGAGAAAAACAAGCCGAAATTAATGAACTATTAATTTACGTACTTGTAACGATCTTCTAAACTTAAAACTGAACAAAAAATAAGCTCTTAAAACAGATTTAACTGGTATATCAAAAGTGCTTAAAAGAATATAAAACACTTGAAACGTAATTGTCTAAAAAAAAAAAAACTTCTTCCGCCATATTCTTTCTTTTTTGACAAATGCACTTCAAAGAAAACAGAAAAGAATAAAGAAATTCTCTCTGGTATTCTCTCTTCTGAAAGAAATAATCAAGAATAGATTCCGAAACCATAAAGAAGGGTTGAAATAAAACGAATTTTTAGAGAAAAATAACTTCTCACATGCTGCAGACCTGTCCAAACCACTCAAAAAATTCATTTCTCATCTATCTTATATATATATACGCCTATAAGTCTATTTTTTTGGCTCTGAAGTATCCGCGTATGAAAAAGCCTCCTATACACTTTGTTCGGTTTTTATCTGCGCCGGGAACTGGACGTAAATCTATCTGCAGTTGCTGTAAGGCTAAACATCGATCCACACTTTAGAACGATGGTGAAAATGTCTGATTCCTGGTTTTAAGAGCGAATCTCTTTAATGCTCCATTTGAGGGATTTAATCTTCGTTGGCTTTAAGATTTTTTCCTGTTTCCTTAGTGATTTTTTTTTATTTTTGCGTCAGTTTTAGCAGCTCCAGCAGTTCTTTTTCTTTTCTCCTCGCGATTCTTTCGATGTCCAGGCTTTCAATCAGATTTCTTTTGAGATTTCCCATCTTGCTTTCTTGGCTGTATTGTTGAGATTTTTACCAGAATACGCATTTTTGCTTCGTATGAGAAAAGAAAAAAATCTTTACGATTGTGGAGATTTTACACCCATTCAACTGCCTCATACTACAAAATGTGATTCGTTGTCGTTAGAACAATTTGAAATTCTTTGACTAATTCTTTAGAGAATAGTAGGTTAAAATTAATGTTAAGAAATTAAGCACATGTTAATAAGAAGGAATACAACATACTTGAATAAATAAAAAATAACAAGAGTGAGATAAGTGGTAATCTCTCTTAACGAATTTTTCCTATATTTTGATTTTGATCTACTTATCCAGAAGGAATAATAATTTTTTTAAAAAATTACGTTCTTCATTTTATTGACATAAAAATATTAATATATGATATGAAATATATAAATGAAATCCAATAAAGTATTTAATCTTTTAAACATAAGAAACAAATTAAATTCAATCTATAAACATAAGAAACAAATTAATAAAACAAGACAACTGGCAATATGTGAGTAAAATATAAAGTGATTAATTTTGTAAAACAAAGTGAAAGAATGAAATACTTAATTTTTTTTACAAATTTATATCACAATTAAAGCTGTTAAAAAATTAAGTTTTAGTTTTGTTTTCAGTAATTGTTGGTAAAATAGGTTTGTTTATCACACAATGGTCGTTTTTTTGCATACAAGGGTTAATTAGACTGGGACCTACTGCTTACAGTGGATTCCGAACCACTATAAACAGCCAAGCCCAAGGTGAGATTCGAACCCATGAACTATTGAAGCAAAGTAAGATCACTAACCATTCGGCTACCAGCTCAGCCTGGTAATATGAGAGTATTTATTGTAAATAATATAAAAGTACATAATTCTATAATGTAAGTTTAATAAAATTCCATTATATTTACAGCATTATGATAAAAGTCCATTTATATGTAAATTATTTAAAGATTTTTGTAATTATTAAATTATACAAAATAGTACAAAAACTAGTACTTTAAAAATGCTTAAATTTAGTTAGTAAATGCAAGCGAAAATTTTGACTCCTGAGATTTTGCATGTCAGATTACGTGAAACGAGTTAGGATTATGGCAAAAATTATTTTACAATTAATTTTATAATTATTGAACATCTTGTTTTAAAATATGGTAGGTGATCTTCGCAAATGCATAAACATTAACGAGGCTTCTTAATTTAATGATGAGTGAATTAAATTTATTTATCGATTTTATTCCGGTTTTATATATAAGAATCCAGAGAAAATAAGTTTTCGGAATTATATTAATATAGATATATTATGGAGAATGATATATCAACTGTATCCATATTCCGAAATATGTATGTCAAGAAATGATATTTATCAGAATTCATATTTTAACAAACACATCTCTCATTCTGGTGCAACAAAAACCAGTGAAAGTGGTGATTATTGTTATTTGATAATGAACGATTGATTATTGTTTAAAATAAAAGACATCTTGACGCCTATTTGAAATATTAAAAGTGTTTACTTTGTCATTTTAACATAATAATGATTTGAATTATAAGTCAATACTAAAATCTGAATTAGAAGGTATAAATCATGAAGTGAAAACTGAAACTATGGATAATTACAGATGATAATACAACCTAGGACACCCGTTGAAAATGAAAATAACAATAAAATGAATCTAGGACCAATAACATTGTGCATAGATATAAAAGAAAATTTCATAAGTTAACCTTTCTGGATTGTATCTATCAAAGTTTATTCTTAATAGAAATTTTACAAATAGTCTAATTTCACTTACTTTTCTTGAAACATCAAATATGTTTTTATAAATTTAAACATTACTAATTCGAGTTTAAACAATCTTTTTGATACTTTCAAAAATTTATTACAATTCCAATTCACATTTTTAAGTTGACTAATTAGCTTTAAAAAGTAAAACCTGTGTTTAGAAATAATATTTTTGTGAAAACCAAATAAAAAAAGTCTATTGTATGTAGTCAGATATACTAATAAAATTTAAAATTAAAGTTAAATCTGATTTTATCATTTTAAAAATAGTTTTAAAATTTTGATTTACAATGTTAGATAAAGTAAATGCACGTAATTTATTACAATATTTAATTATTACCTAACAGTTTATTATTTAATAGAATTAACTTTTATAAAAGTATAAACTTTTAATTTTATTCATAAATGTAACTTTAAAAAACAATAATTAACTAATAGACAAAGGACTCCATTGAAACTGTTAATTTAACTCCCTTTTTACAGAAAAATACGCATTAAAATGTATAAAAATAAAGAGGTTTAACCTAAAATTTAAGGAATAGAAAAATGACTCGGATAAAGAAAAGAAAAACGACAATTTTCTAATGGCGTCAGATTTAATCCGCTTTACTAAGCACTTTGCATTTGCATTAAGTCCTTTTGTTTTGCTCTTCAGAAAGTTTAAATTTTCTTATAAAATTAAGAAGTTTTTAGAAACCAAAATTTCAGACTCTTTTAAAAGACATTTACAAGTTTATTCAAAGTAGCTAATGATTATTTTTTATTACCGCAAAGATAATTCCCGAATTTTATTTAAACCCGATTTATCTATTGAATGTAAGAATAGTGATTTTCAATAGAAAAAGTTTCATTTATAATTATATAACGAATTCAATTTTGCTTCTTAAATTTATGATTTTTTTACTAACCTTACTTGAAATTATCAAATTTTTATTAAAAGCTGTAGGAACTAATTAATTGAAGATTAAATTTTAAGTAATAATTAAAATAGCTTCATCAACAATATAGAAATTTAATCCTCCTTTAACACACATTGTGAATTTACACAAAAAGGAAAATTTCTAAATTTGAAAGTGTTTTATGTGTGTGAATCATTTCATAAATACAATTTTTCTATATTTTAAAGCAGTACTTCCACATATC
>JAPDSC010105801.1:13485-26388 GCA_026290005.1 Latrodectus geometricus | reverse complement strand
ACCAATATATTTTGGATAATAGTGAAACAAGTAAACTTGAAATAAGTAAATGCTTTTTTTAATTAATGTATTATTTGCAGTAAAATTAGTCTTTGAATTATTTAAATATATTGTATCAAACTGGGATGGGGCAACTCTTACTATAAGTTGATACTAATAAGATAGACGCTTTAAGTATTGTGTTCAAAATTGTAATAATATAAAATACAATACATGCACTTTTATGTAATATTATCAATAATTTTACTTAAACTTAAATGGTTTAATAAAATTGTTTGTAATACTAAAGTTTTATAGCAAAATGTAAGTTTTATATTTGACGATTTTTTTACTATTTTTAAGATTATTGAATCATGTTTTAACAAAGAGATAATCGTACATTAACTTAAGAATATTTAATTAAAGCAGTCAAAATTTTAGTCAACTAATTCATTTAATTTAAAATGATTGATATTACATAAGTTTTAGATTTTTTGATACAAAAGTTAGAGATTATGTGAAACTTCGTACAAAAGATCTGAGTATCATTTCAGATTTAAAAACAATACACTTCCACAGTTATATATAGAAACCATTGGAAATTAAAAACTATATCTTTTATAATATTATCAAGTAAACAAACTAGATTTTATTTATTTAATATATTACACTGATTACATTTTAAAAGTAGAAACTGATTAAACTACATTATTTAGTTTTATTAAATATGCCATTACAGTTCTAAATATATTCTACAACAGAAAATTTCTGTGACTTTTTATTAATTCTAGACATATTTGATGAAGATTTGTTTTCAGTATTTTTCTTAGAATAGTTTCAATATAATATATATATATATATATATATATATATATATATATATATATATATATATATATATATATATATTTTAATAATACAACTTAATGCTGTCATTTGATAAAACAGTTAAAGATATTATTAGGACCAAAATTAAAAATACCACGAAATATTCATTTTTAGCTTCATTATAATTACTAAAATAAATGACATTCCCTCTAATATTTACCTCCAAATTTCCTTTTCTTAATTTTTTTGAAAAAAAACCCATTATAGTTAACATTTATATTATTTATATTAAACTATAAAATATTTAAATTTTAAAATATTATATAAAAATCAAAAATATTCTTTTGAAATATAAAATCAAAGGCCAGAAAAGTTTGCTCTGTAAAGATAATTTTGTAGGAAGTGAAGGGGAGTTAAATTTAGGAAAAGATTAAAGTTTAATGCAACTTTTTATAAACTGAAAATAACTTTTTCAAAAAGTACTAACCTTCTAAATTCCAAAAGAGCTTTAGTAGAGTTCGGAACACCGTTGTCTGGCCAGGACATGAAATGGAATTGAGTGACAGTTCTAGTTTCACTCGTTCGTAAATTCTTAAGATAGAAACTTCGTACCAAATAATCGTCACACCAAATATGTTCCGAAACAAGATGGACCTAAGAAATAAATTGAGCTTGATAAGTAATGCAGTTTCATGTCGTTACATAATCATCAAATTTTTATAACTTAAAGCTGTTTGTTACACAAAATGTAACTGTTAAATTTATGTAAAACTTAATGTTAGATTTTATGATTACAAGAGTCCAATTATAAATTTTAGGAATGGTGAAACATACTTAGAACAGCGCAAAAATAAGTTTGTATATTTTAAAATAAATAATAAGTATCTTTACACTGCACTATATTAGTATATATACTAATTATATAAAATATGTATAATTTCTTTAGAAACAAAAATTGTATGGCTTATATGCTTAACTGATTTCATTTTATTGAACATGTATGGGATATTATTAGAAGTCTCGATAGTTTCCCCGCCTTTTTTTGGAGAATTTCTCAACTCTGGTCCAAGATATTTTAGCATTTCTTTGTTTTATAACTGGAGTATTTGATTCCTAAACTGATTAGCTGCATAAAAGATTGAAGGACACTTTGCTCTTCGACGATATCATATTACTAAAGAAATGATCTTTTTACCATTTTCTTTATTATTTATGTTTTATTTTTAGTATTATATAAAAAATATTTTCTTATAATAATCTCTTAATCATCTTAATCATCTTAAATAAATGATGTTGGATATACAAATAATAAGTTTTGTTACATAAATTACACATGGGAAGATAAAAATCTAAATTTTCTAAATATATTTATACTTTTTTTGTATTATTAATTGCTTCAGTTTGTAGTTAACATTTAAAAAAAGTGTTTATTGTCCTTAAAGTTATTTCGGTTATTAAAGTTATTTATTTTTATGGAGAATTGAAAAGAAATTAAAAAGTATATTTTCGCAGTTTTAAAGTGTAAGTAAAATTAATAAGAATAATAAAGTTTAAAAGCAAATGCTCTAGGAAAAACTAACGTCTATGTAAGGAATCCTTCGCGAAAAATGTGTTTTTATAAAAAAAGACTCGATTCACAGCTTTTCTTCATCTTATAACGAAATAAATAATTCACAAAATTAGCTGTCTGGAAGAAAATTTTTTTTCCATCAAAAATGTATAAGCAGGAAAGGAATGGAGAAAATTAAATTCTCTAAGTACACATCTAAGTGCAGTTTCAAGCAGAATAAGTAAAAATTGTTGTTAAGCTAGTTATAATGAATACTGAAATATATTTGTGGACCAAGAAACTTTTTTTTGTTTATTTTTCCTATAGAAGAAACGAAATTTTTTATTACACTTCAATGATGAGAACAATTATTCGTATATTAAAGTATATTTGACTTAAAATTTCTTTGTTTCAATCTAACTAAAACTCCTTTTCAAATTTTTAATATTTTATACTTAGACATTATTGACTAAATGGGAAAGACAAAAGAAAATAAAGATGAGCCACACTCATTTTTTAGTATTTCTTAGTAATATATATATATATATATATATATATATATATATATATTCCTTTCTTTCAGTTGTTTAACCATTAAAATGTCACATTGAATGCCTATAAAGTTCTTCAGGAATACATGTAGGTATAAAGTTCACCATTTTTATTTTGAGGCAATTTTCGCACAAATTAATTGATTCAATGAATCATATAAACTGATATGTTTTCTGTATTTGAGAGAATTACATAAAATATTGTTTTAGAAATACATGACACGTGAATGAAAATAAGGATTTATGCAGAAATATTTCCCATGATTATGAAATTCCATTTCCATTGTTCTTATATTAGTTGATACATACCAATTTTATATAGAAATATTTGCTTTTTTATATAGAAGAATCATATTTACTAATACAGTTTGAATGCTGTCGATAAAATGACTTGTTATCTAAAAATATTTTAGTACTTATTCTATATTTTTAAGTTGCTTCAATTTTTAAGTTTCATCAAATACATGTTTATGTATTTGATGATATGGTTAAGATTATATAAATCGATGGTGAAAATGCGCTTTAGGTCCCCTCCTTGGCGCGTTTTCAAAAACACCGATGCCATGACGAAAATTCTACCACTATTTCAAAGTGAAATTTAATTCGTGACCAATGAAAAGGGTAAAACAAACGAGTAATTATTAAGCATGCGCGAGAAAACGTTTCAAATTCGTGAGTTGGTGAAGTAGGGGACCTAAAGCACAGATTAACCAAATCAGTTGTTTGTTAAATTTTCATTCGTTGTGATGTAATTAAGTGCCTAATTTGCATATATCAATGGAACGCATAATGTCTTTAATGTAAAATATTCACAGATATTTTAAAAAGAAACTAAATTTTAAATTATAAAAACAGAACTTAGCTTTAAATGTATATTGTATTTATCAAACCAATATTTTGTGACAAAAACGTAATTTGATTTACGAGAGAACTTTTAATGCAAACAATTAATTAAAATAAATGAAGCAAATATATGTGACATCCAACTTAAAGCAATTTGAAATTTTCTTTATGATTTTATAAACATTTTTTTACTATTATGAAAATAATTACATTATTTTAACTTAAGATTAAATTAAGTTTGCGTTTTAAGAATAATTTTTGTAAGCTCACCTCGTAGATATGGTAAACTTCACTTCCTTCTTCCGGCCAATAACGATGGCACATAGCCACTCCATTCTCCATGAGTCTACTTAGCATCACGATGACAACACTTCCTTGCTCCCAGATCATCTGATTGAAAAATAACATGTAGAAATTAATATAACAGTTATTTAAAATAAATTTTTATACTTGTTATTTGTAACACGCGCGCGTGATGTAGTTGTTAATATCTTACCTGCCAGAAGTCAGAAGCTGTTTGGGGTAGAGGTCCTTGAGTTGCGATGTAGGCCGGGTTCCGAGGATCGTGATCAGTCTGAAAAAAGAATTTTGTTCTTGATATCGCACTCTAATGTTATCTTCAAAAACTAATTTTAAGACATATCTCATAAATTATGATTTATCAACATTTGCTGACATTGAAAAAAATTTACATTATGATATAACAATTTATTCTTTTTAGCTGTATGAATGACTACTTACAATGCTGCTGGCATTAATATAGTCTGAGCCAGACACGTTGGATAATTCATTCAAAACCACCCGAGAGTGATCATCTGAAAATATATGAAAAAAACGGAAAATTAAAAATACATTTTTAAAAAGAAATAACAAAAGCAGACTAAAAATAATTATAATTGCTATTTTCAAGGAATCAGTTGTATAAATATTTATTGCGATTTTAAAACTACAAAATTGAGTGCTTTAAAGGCAGCTACATAGAATTTAGGAGCTTGGAAGAAAGAAAAACAAAATTAAAGTTCGAATTTAGTACAAGATTTTTGTTTCAATGAAAGAATCAATTAATGAAAGTTTCAAGTTATTATAATTTAAATGTTACAATAACAACGATTTTTAAAATAGAGAATGAAGTTTTCAAATAAAATTATCAAAAAAAGGATTTTATATTCTCTGAAAATTATATATACATCACACTAAATCTAAGAAAATATCGGCAAATGTTATGTTTAGTAAAATTAGTAATAAGCAAAGGTTATATTGTTATTTGTTATATTCAGGTCTCGAATTATGTATGTTATTAAATAACATGTGGAAATTCTTAAAGATATTATTAATTTACTTAAACTAAAATAAAACTTTCTGTCTGATTAAACAATAATGCTGTTAATAGAGAAATAACTAATGTAGATTTTAGACGTGAAAACTATATGTACTTTTCGTGGAGTGAAGCTATATGGTCTTTCAGAATAAAATATAATAAGAAAATTACTTCTGCTATATTTTTATATAGTTAAATAAATATTAAGAAACGTTTATTGTATCTATGAGAATTTTAAATAAGTTTAATAATGAAGATTTATCATTTAAAAAATTAGTACAAAGCAGGAAATAAAATTGAAATATATGTATCAAAAGAGAGATAGATATATTATTTTAGAACTTTCACATTAATTTTAAATAATTCAAATGAGTATAAAAATTTTAGCAAAAATAATTTTCCTAGGTTTAATATTTCATATTTATAAAAACCTTTAAATGAAATAATGAAAGAAAAATTGATAATTTTTTTGTAATAGGTGATAAAAAATAAAAATTATGTTTTAAATAATACAAATGTAAACATGATTAATTTATAAAGCGCATAGGAAAGAATGAAGAATAATGAAAAATATTACATTTCTTATTCACTTTTTTGCTTTGATAAAAATGGGAAAACATTGTAAGTTATTACAAAAAATGACACCATTTTGAAAATAAATTCGCAATAAATAATCGAATTATTCCAATATTTTCCCTTTATTTATTCATCATAAACGAAATGAAAAATAAATTTCATTGATTCATTTAAATTAAAGCTCTTTCATCAAAGTAAAAATACATAAAGAAAGTAATTAGTCTTACATTAACAGATTTTAAGCCAGGAAAATTAATATTTTTGACAGCCAATTTTGAATAAGTAATTGACCAAAAAAATAATAATTTTTTTAAGAATGTTAAGGATCAATATGAAACCAAGGAGAACAGTAATTAAAAAACCGTTTTCTGCGATTTTAGAGGAAAAAACAAGTAGAAAGTTTTAGAACGTAAATAAGAGTTTCCAATAAAAATAATATGAACTTTAATTAATTTGTTACCTGAAACTCCAACCAATTTACCACCTCTTTTCCGACCCAGTATGCACCCCGTAAAGAGCTTGCAGAACAAAGCGGATTAGGGGATCCATACGAAATGAGATTAAAAATATAAAAATTCTATTATTAAAGCCACGATCTAAAGTGAAAAAAAGAACATCTTGCGTTCGACGGACTAAAAAATTGGACCAAATAAAATAGAAGCAGACATTTTCTCCATGACTTAGAATTCCAATTTTTTAAATGCAGATTATTCGGCGGAAAAGCTTATTGAGATCGAGTTCAAAAGTCTATTTTGAATATCTAGAATAAAAATAAACTCCATCATATTATTAGATTAATATTTTAATGGAAGTTTTCCTTTGCTATGTCAAAAACATTTTTTTTAATATTATTTCTTATCATTTTTAGGTTGATTTAGGAAATGGCTTTTATTTTAATTTCATACATTAATTCAAATTCAATTTTTAATAAAATAAAAGTACTTTGTTATGTTAATTTTTAAATGAATAAAACTTATTTCCTTTTTTGCTCAAAATCAGTATATATTCATCTTAAAAAGCATTTATTATTCACTTAAAAATATTTTACAAGTTATTTAGAATGTATTTAATTTCACCATTTACCATGAAATTTATTAAAAATACCTAAATATTTGTTTTTTTGTATATATACTTTAAAAGATCAGAATTCCTTTAACAGAAGGTAGCGAGATTTATTAAAATTTTTGTTGTATTGCTATATTATCAAAAATTTAAATTTTTAAAATAAATCTTGTTAATATAATTTATAGTCTAATTATTTGTAATATTAAAACAATTTTTTTATTACAGCCTTCAGTTCACTGATATACTTAATATATATTTAGTCCCCATTTAGTTTTATTTTAACTAACCAATGGAATTTAAAAGTTAAACTATAAATAATATGAATTTAATTCACAGTGTTACTAAACAATTAAATTTTTTTTGCATATTTTAAAATCAATATTTTATAAATACTAAAAGGAAAGATTGCAAACTATTTTAAGCTTTGGTTTATTAGTATTTTAATGTGGCACAAAAATAAATAATATTTGTACTACAGTAAAATACTTTTTGAATAATTTTACTTCATTCATAAATTATTATTTTGTGAATGAAATCAGATCACTGAAAAACTCAAAATTGATATGTATATCAAGTAATTTTCTGTATGATTTATAATTGTTTTGAAATTAAATGATTTTGATATCATCTCTAGCTTAACAATATGACCAACAAATTTGTCAGTTTCGCATAATCTTTAAAGTTAATGTGAATTAGTTTAGGAAAAGCATCAGAAAACATGTTTTTTCCTAAGCTAAAAACTCATTTTTATAGAAATTATGAAGTCAAAATAGTAATATACGGATTTCAGATATTGTACTTATATTTGTCTAAACATTATGAAAAAAAGAACGTACAAGGTAAAACATCGGTGTAACGATTCTTCTTGATGTTGTGTGGAAGAGAGGCAGCCGTTGTAGCACAAAGTTCGGCTTCATAAGCACACAGAGCTTCCCACTCTCTGTCAAGCCGATCCTTGTTCTTCAAATGATCTTCCATGTAAGACTACACATAACAAAAGAGAATATTGTACTGTATGTTAAAACAAAGAACACAATGAGAAGAAAGAACCAATTTAGTATTTTAAACATAAGATTCATAACAATCAATACATCAATTATTTTAATTTTTGAAGAAAATCAGTTTAATTTAATGAATAACATTTTTGATTATTTGAAATATATTTTAAGCACTGTTTGAAAAGTTATTTTGAAGTAAATTATTTTTAGCAATTTGAATAAACATTAAATGAATTCGAGAATCTTCGATCGAAGTGTGAACTCATCTGATTCCTTGTTGTAAAAGAGAGAAACTAAGGTTCACTATCAATAAAAATTCTTTCCAGAGGTCAGTATTATCAAATAATTATACGGTACTTATTGAAATCTATACACATGTTTTCATTTTTTTAGCAATAAATATATGAATTTTTAAAAAATAACAAAAAAGAGAGGTAATAAAAATTAACCTTACAAAAGTTGTATTAAGTATCTTAGATTAATGATAAAGGAACAATTTATCGTTCATCTAAGATACATGGAAAAATCTCTTGATACATGGATATTTGAATATATGGAAAAGAGTTTCTTGGTTTACTTATTTCTTTAAATACGAAGCAGTTTGCTAAAGCTTTTATTTTTAATTAAAATTTTAGAGTTAAAAGCAGAAAAATTTAATTATGAAATGTCCATTACAAAATGAAATTTAAAAAATTATGTAAGTGTTTAATACAAGGAATTTTAAAAAATAACGTAGTAAAATTTTTTATTATATATGCTTACCAGAATCATGTGCCCTGTTGAGATATCCATGTTGGAAGTAACAGGTTCTTCATTCCTGTATTAGAAAATATATATATTGATATACCGGATATTATATTTTGATACCTACTAAAATTAAAGTTTCTATTTTTCACTTTTTGATGATTATTTTATAAGAAAATTAATTTCTGTTGCACTAAAAAATATTTTTTAAATTCTAAATCTATGTAGTTTAAGCTATATTACTGTATTTTCAGTTAAAATATGATGATTACTTGTGTTGCAGTTATAATTAATAAAAATAAACAGACCTCTCAGTTTTACAAAATGTAATCTTACGTATAATAATTCTATATCTTTGCTTTATAAATAAAACAAAAATATCGAATGAATAATTTCTTATGTTATGCAAATGAAACTAAACAATACAAACGAAAAATTTATTAATAGCCGTTTGGTTAAAAAGTAACTGAAACACATTTTTAAGAATTTGCTTTATTAATACTTAAGTTACTATAAAACAATAAATAAAATAATCAGTATATATACATAAATGTATTTGCGGGCAGCTCAAAAATATAATGATGTTGATAGATTTATTTCAAATATTTATATATTCCAAAAATAATTATTCCTTTCCATTGAAAAAGTTTACATTTCATAACAACTAATCCATGAAATATTTTAAATCGAAGAACTAAAGAATCAAAAGCTTTAACAATATTTTAATATATTAATTAAAATAATTTTCTACAGAACACATTGTTATAGATAAAATGTTTAAATAATTTGTTGATGTTAGCTTGAAATCAGAATAATTTAGAATAATGATTATAAATTTACTTTTGCAATCACGAAAATAAGATAATATATAGATTGTTTTATTCAAAATATGTATAATTTTTATATTAATAGTTTAAATTATGTGTCATAAAATGTCTTTAAATTAAAAGAACTATTTGTCAATAGAGTAACTCTTTTGAAATACCGAATAAACTATAAAAAATTAATGTCTTGAAATCTAAAACAATTCTCATTATTGCAATAATTACTTTTTAAATTATTTTAATGTTTGCCCCGTTTGTATTAAAAGCACAGTTTTGAAGTGGGATAAAAGAGATAAAACTTTTTAAACATTAATTCAGGCTTTGTATAATCTTTATAATTTATTCAATACTATACTTCAGTAAATATTAAGCCCATGGGACATACATTTTAGAGTATCACGAAAAATACTTTGATACAAATATGAGAAATGTTTTCTCGCTGAATTTACGAACTTAAACAAGAAAATCCATGAAGACTACTGTACTTTGAGGTATTACCATAAAATGTTACGAAATAAAATGTTTTTCGTAAGATTCTTAAAATCATTTTAAAAATTTACATTTTATTTAAAAGCATTTACAGAAAAAATATTCAACTAGTCCCATTTTTGAAAAAGCCCCTCGCAAAAGATTTTTGAGATATGGTCTTATAATAAATACTTATTTAACAACTCATATTTACGGACACGTTTCAACAAAAGCGATCTTTTCACAATATAGACATCGACTAAGATGAAGAGAAAAAATAGGCTCTTCCCTGAAAACGTGCCCAGAATGCAAATCTCTGGATCCAGACTTCCGGAAAAGATCTCGGGAAACGGGCTCACAAGTGATATCGAACTTTTCCATTTGAAGAATTAAATACGTAGGAAATGTTTCAAAAGAGCATTTTCTCTAGGCATTGATTCTGCTTTTGCAGCAAGGGCGATAAATCCCTCTAGGTTCCCTCCCAGCTGAAGAAGGACACGTATTTCATTACAAATCTTTAAGCAAGTTGAGATTTCGATGCTGCAGATTTAAGGGATTCTCGTGGATATCTCACATTATAGAATGTACAAAGATATCCTTATTATGTTGATGCGGACTTAACATCTTAATGATGGTGATAGATTTAGTGTTCCCGAAATAATGTCACAAGACCTGCTAATTAACTTAAATGCAAATAGCTAATTATATTCCTGAGTTTTCATTTAGAAACATGTTTTATTTGGTTGAATGATTTGTTTAATCAGTAACAGCAGATGTTGAATATGTATATGTAAGATCTAAAATGTATCTATGTAAAGTCTGGATATAAGGATTTGTTAAGCAGTGATGAGATACAAATATTTTTGATACATTTTGAAATTTGAGAATATATTTGATAGCAATTAATTTTACTGAAGGAAAAGAAAGGATTATGCAATATGTTTCTTTAAATACTTTATTAGCAATGATTATCATGCTACCCTTTTTATACATTGCATCATATCTTTTGAATTTATGTATGTTTCATTACTTACGTTTCTGGATATTTAAAATTAAAATACTTAATTCTTTAGACTATTTAATCAGTTAAAAATATATATCTATAAAATAAAATAAAACTGAATGATAATTTATAATTAAAAATTTTGTAAGTTGTTTTTAAGAATAATATTATTAAAAATCATATATGCTATTGGAATTTGCATTGAGAAAAATTTAATCGTATGTGATTAAAATGATTTATATTTATAAAATAATGTAATTAGTAATATTTAATTTTATCAAAAATTAGGATTTCATTAAAAATGTGTTTGTAATAAGTATTATTTAAATTTTGATTATGCTTTCTCGATGATTGATTATTATGAATGATTATTATAAATATTTTAAAAATAACATATAACTATAATTTTCTTATAATTAATAGACGTTTAAAAAAACTTGTCGAATGGATTGTAGCATTTCCTTTTTGTGTTAAGTTAAATGATACTTACAAATTATCAAAAGATATTTTACTTAAATATTAATTTAAGCAACTTTTTTAAACAAATGATTTTAGAAAAGAGAATATATATATATATATATATATATATATATATATATATATATATATTTGTTAGAAATATCAGGACAGCAAGAGAATTGAAAGATATAAACGCCACTGTATCTGAGCCTAGTTCAGTTTTACAACTATATAAATTTATAATATATACATAGTTTATAAATTGGCTTTTCATTGTGAGATTCTCAATAGAAAAATTTCATATCAATAATCAAACACTGAAATTGTTTTGCTTATAAGAATTTGATTGTGCCTAATGACTCAGAATTTTTTAAAATAACTCACGTGAAATATTTGCTACACACATTAGTTATCCGATACCTTTTTTCCGACTCCTCTTTACGTCGAGCGAGCAGAGTGTGAGAGGGGAGCTGAAACACAAGACGGATATGATGCTGGAGGGGGCCCATCGAGAATGGGCTCTTATAGCAGACAACCGAACTGAATAATGCACGGTTAGGGGCGAAAGTGATGCGTTACACTGTCGCCATGACAACATTTCCAGCAACATGTGGGCAGATACACCTTGGGAAGTAATCCATCTTTTATAGGGTGCCATACTTGAATATACAGTGTTTTTACCATGAATGCTTTCGCTGCTCTCCTTTTTTTTTATTTTTGTTTTCGCTCGTTGGGATGAACCCAAAGAAACATTGTGATAAATAGTAGCGGAGAGCTTTGATTGTTTTACTTTATTTCTTTTTCTTACTAGCTTTCAGTTTTATCTTAGGACAATACATTTTTTTGTTATTTCACTTAATGGAATATTTGCTGCATAAATTCTAATGTCTTTTTTTAAAAAAACATTAAGAGAAAAACCATATTTCAAGGTGATAAATGGGAGATTTATGAGAATACAAAATGATGTATAAAATTGTTCAGCAATGCATTCGGTTTCAGTTGTGTTACATTATTTTAAGACTAAAATGTTTTTGATTGCTTTTCTACATATTACAATAGATGTTCACAAAACCCTAAAAATACTTCGAAAACTTATTTCTACAGTTCATTTTAAATTTTGCATTTAAAAGAATATTTTATGAATGCCTATATATAAATGAGTATAAAATACATGTAAAAATGTTGAAATTTTGCCTCGATAGATTGTATTATACATCTGTAATAGTTTTTGTTTTAAATTATTAGTAATTAAACTTCTATGATTTTTTTGTATTCTTCATTCTTTTAATATCCTTAATCTTGAATATTTACAAACATTTAATAAAAGATTTTATGTTTATTTTGCTAAAACACATTGATATTTTGAATAAGATGAATAAAAATTCTTTCTAAGTTTGAATTTGTTTGATATTTCACAATATAGTTTAGCTATGTTTCTTATGATATACATGACAAATAAATTAGTGATAAATAAAAATTATAAAAGAAATTTTAAACTATTAACTTCATTGCATATAAAATCATAAGTGCTTAGAGTAAGGAGGGGGCGGTTCCCTTCTTTGGCGGTTGCTGAATTAATTACATGAGCCGCACTCCTTCTAATATCATTACTGATGTAGGGAATTATTAATTCCATAAACATGGGTTCCATCTTTTTGTATATATATATATATATATATATATATATATATATATATA
>JAPDSC010105801.1:0-13385 GCA_026290005.1 Latrodectus geometricus | reverse complement strand
AAAAACAATGTACGTTATATAAGTAAGGAAAAGGCATAGTGACCACGTCTTCATCACGAGGGAGATGGTCAATTATGCAAATAAAACACCCTTTTCTGAATAGCACGAAAGACAAAGTTCTAAAAATATTCGTGCTATTCCCATGGAGAGTGTCTGTATAGAAATAAAATACAATATATATATACATATATATTATAAGTTTATGAGCAACTTTAAAGGTAAATTCGAAAACAAAATTATTAATAAGATCTATTTAATAGAACAGCAGGAAGGGAAAAAAATTATACCTCATTAAGCTAAATAAAGGCAATGAAAAATGCCAACGAATGTTAAATTTGAACAATAGAACATAAAATTGAGGCATAGAAGAAAATTAATTCCCATTAACTTAGCGGCAACATGTGCCCGTGAACAACAATTCCATTAGCAACGATGAAAATGTTCATAAATTAATAAGTTTGAGGTCTGCCTCCAGTCCCTACTTATTGGGAGCTAATACTCTCGTCAAACGGGCCTCTTAGGAAAAGGGTTTTAAGGGTACGCTTGGGGATTTATAATCCGTCCGGGAAAAGGGCATTGCGTGATATAAGGGATATTCTACTCCATTCCTAGATTCCTACTTCTTTTTCCTTCTGGATAAAAGATGCGATTTAGAAGATATCTAGAGTAAAAAGGCAATATATTGCGCTATTTTTCCTAAAACAAAATGGGAAAAGGATTAAAATGCACTGAAATAAGTATATCTATTGCGTTTGTTGTTATTTTAAAATATAATTTATTCCATTAAACTTAAAACTCACCATATAATTTTTCGAATTTAGTGATGTTACATCGATTGTTTCCAATAAGATTAATTTAATTTATTCCCAGTTGGTTTTTATTATGGACTACACGCATTTTCTAGGTTTTATTCTGAGAATTTAAATGTTTAATAACTTAGTTTTACTATAAAATTGGTAAAAATGTTTTTCGTGTGTAAAGTACTTAAAATGATTAAGTTTTATGGCTTATGTTAAATACATACATAGTTTCTTAAAACTCCTTATTTTATACTCATTTTGAATTTTATAACGTCTTTTAAGGATTTTCATTTTTCAACAACAGTTGTAAAAAATTAAGTTATTTAATTTCGTGTTATAAGCGATAAAAGCGATAATTTTTTAGGAATATTTACAATTTTTTAAAAATCTTATTAAAAAAGGTTAATATTATTAAAGAGTAGTAATATTATTAAAAATTAAGAAATGGAAATTTTTTATTATATTTTAGTGGTGAGATATTTTCACTTTTATATTTGAAATTTAACACGTGTTTGACAACTATTTAATTACTTATTTCATTTATTATTGCCTCTCAAGTTAAATATTTCTTCTTTTTTGAAATTTTAAACAAAAATTATTGATATAAATTAAAGTTAACTAACACAGTTATGGGAAGACAAAATGTTAATTTGTGTTACGAAACAGATGCAAAATCTTATTCATAAAGTAAATTTTAACTCAAAACTATTTCGACCTCACATGTAAATAAGTATTTAAGTAAAAAAGCTCCAAAAAATATAACAATTTTTTTAATTCAAAGAGTATCATTGTAAAATTATTTATGCTGATAATTTTTAAACTAAATAAATTTCTTCACAAGCATATACATTTATGATATATTGGTATAGTTTCTTATGATAATTTATGAAAGTTATTCAAATAACTATTTTTGTCAGCTTTATTAAATTCAAACTATCGGAAAAAATCAAGTTAACAAAACATAATAAATTAATTATTACTAGAAAGAGTCAATCAACCGTTCTAAGGAAATTAGAAATAATCATTTACTCAATTCAAAATGTTCTACACAAAATAGTATTTCTTCCTACCAGGATGATGTTGAGGAATGACTAGAAGAACTGGCTTGCCCCTCTTGTGAAAGGCTCCGGATTTTTTTTGGAGAATGAACGGCATGAACTGGTTCTGGTTTTTCATTTGCTTTGCTTTGCATGCGCTGTCTGCAGAGGTCCTGTAAAGAAAGTTTTTATCCAATCGTTATTTAAAATAAATTCCAGCCTGTGAAAGTTAAATAAATTCATTTTATGGACGGAATTCAATGCATTGTCTGTGTATTATGAATAGGGTTTCAAAAAAATAAAAAAGAAGTTTTTAATCTTTGATAAAGTATTTAGAGTATATTAGTAATCAACATGATTCATATTTGTAATCAACACAGTTAATATGAAAATTCTGTAATTTACATTTTAGAAACATAAAATTATACTTCAGTTATAATTTGTATTTATTATTCGTAATCATTTTCACAAGAATCTAATAATCTGTGAGTCAGTTAATATTTTGTAATAAGTATTACTAATTTCGTAATTGTTACTAAAAACTATGAGTAAAAATTTGACAGTTACAATACATGCAGTAATCTTTTTAATTATTCAGATTCAATCAGGAAAAAGATTCATTAACACTAATATATATATATGTGTGTGTGTGTGTGTGTGAATAATTAAAAATAAATTCACACACACCCATAAAATCAAATCTAACATTAAACTGATTAGAATACTATTAATATTTCTGCAGAAAAACTATATAATCTGAGAATATTTGCGAGTGTTATAATTAAAATTAATTACTTCCTAACTTAACATAAGGCAGTTTAATATAAAAGTGCGCAAGGTAAACAGTGATATTAAATATTAGGAAAGTCTGGTTTGCTGTGGAAGTAAGCATACACACGCCATCCCTTTCAAAGATATTATCCCCTGCCCAGGGTGCGATGTTTAAAACTGGAAATTCTCCGTGGGCACATACACGGGAACACCGCAACAGCACCACCATCCGTAGATAAATACATCTGTTACGACGTCAGGGGGGAATAGGTTGGGCTGAGCGGGGATGAAGGATTTTATACGCTCCAGTTGATAAAGCACGTGACGTGTAAAATAATGAGGAGAAACGTAATGCCAATTAGAGTAGGGGTGGCGGATGTGGACAGTGATTGGGAGGGAGAGTTTAGGAAAGGGGCTCTGTTCTTAAGGTCTGGAGAATCCAACGAAGCAGGATTTTGAAGTTTAATAGATCCTCCAGGAGTGTTTGTTAACGTTTCCGACCTGCGTAGCATGAAATCTGTTCCGGCCGCTCCTCGCATTTCCTATTCAGAGCCTCAGAAAGACATCTCATTTTCACACAGCGAAGTCTTGGAACCCCCGAAGCCGATGTTCTATTTTACAAGGGGTGCGTATTTATCAAGGTCTGGCCCATTCGACATCAACGGAGTATTAAAGCCACAATCCAAGCACTAGGACGGAGGAATTGTTTTACCCTCCACTTAAGCTACGGGCCTCCTCCCATGCCGTTTTCTCTCAGTATTCAGCTACTTCCGGAGACACCTGAAGTTTTGTCTCGAAAGACAAAAGACGCTAATTGCTTTCCAAAATTTCATCTCCAGCAAAAGGATAATTGAAGGAGTTGGAATAACTGCTGCCTTTATGTTAGGGAAGCGTCTACCGCATGAGGATTTAGTGGTAAATTTTACTTTTGTATAGCGAAATTCTAGGCAACAATTTGCAGCAATATTAAGACTTTTATGCGTGTAGCATTTATAATGAGGTGGTGTCAGGGATTCACAGTGTATCACTTTGAATTTTTTCTGTCTAACAAAGTTTTATTTTTATCAAACAAAATGTTTTAAAATATTTTTTTTTCGTTTTCTTTCATTTACTTTAAATACAAAAGTAATTACTCTAGAAAAAAAAGTGCTTTTTCATAAATTATGTTAAATAAAAGATGATTTCATGTATGTAGTTTAAAGTTTGGCAAAAAGTATTGAAAAATTAACTATTTTATTGCTAATAATTTTGTTATAACTATTTTAATATTAATTTAAGACTATAGTTTGAAATTTTCTTTTAAAAAATTTATAGAACCCTCGAGTAAATTTTTTTATCTTTAAAATTTAGAGGTAAAAGAAATGCTTGCATTACTTCATAGGAAAATATTGAAACAATATAAAATATAATTTTATTGAATTTCAGAAATTCATATTAATATATAAATTCATTTATAATAGTTTGCTAATTATATACTTCAATGCATAGTAACTTTATACTTCAATGCATTTTGATACAGCGCAAAAAAGCTTAAGTGTATATTTATTCGATATTTTATTCAAATTTTAAGAAAATATCATTTTAGTGTTGCAAATACAAAGAGGCATTTTCATGAATTTTGATAATTTACTCGAACTTATTTAATGTATATGAATAATCACGATTGCTTTGCATAAAAAAGAATGTGATTATATTTTTATTTATTGCATACATTCACACTTACGAAAACGAATCCTTTATTATAAAGCGATACCTATATTTAAAAATTACTTGGTATCTTTAGAATACATGAAAGACGCTATAGTTTTTTTGAATATTTAAACCATTATTTACGCTATATTGAATCGTAAATAGTTATACTTGCTATCGTAATTCTTAAAATATAAAATATTAAGATAAATACACTTTGAAAGAAATGAAAAAGGAAAAGAGTTCCTGATTTCATGAAATTAGAGAGCATTTTCTGAGATTTGAAAATTTGAATTTAAGAACATTTTAATTTAATATTCTAATCCTTGATTAAAGATCTTTAAATTATTTTAATACATGCTTTTGATACTAAAATATTATTGAGAAGAAAAATTTTCATTTATCATAGTTTAAAGAGCTTATCAGACATTTAAAATTGCATTTTATGTGATGCATATTTTTAAATAATAATGTTATGCAATATTTATAAAAATTGCAATTTCAATTAATTTTAAACTTTATTTATGATATAAATTTATATATTAACTTTATTTTTTCTTCTGAATTTTAAATAAAACTTAAAATTCCTTCAGTCATAAGCAAATAAGTTTGCTTATTTTTCTTCATCACCTAAACCATTTGCTTCATAACTCAAATTTCACAATATGTTAGTTTCAACAAAATACACATAACTTAAATTTTAACTTCTGAAAAATAGCATTCTAAAGACAGTTTTTAAGCATTTTATTAGGAATTACGGTTTCTACAAACAAGTTTCTGTAAAATATTAAACTAATTTATCTTTATATTAAATGCTTTATTTTTCATTTTAATAAAAGCCCAAAAATATCATTCACTAAAGAATATACTTTAGCTGGACGCATAAGTAAAATTTTCTTTTCTGCATAAAACCAAAATAAGATTTTGTATTTTTATTTTATGATGGAATGCATACAAAAAAGAGAGTAAACACAAGAAAGGACAAATAAAATCTGGAAACGTAAAAACGAGAATGAAATAACATTTTTCTGTATTATATTCTTATCACGCAGTTTACTCGTTTCAACCGCCACAAAAAGAGTAAGTCATCTTTTTTTGGCGCGTAAAATGGGTAAGGAAATCCAAAACACGTATTCCTACCAATGTTCTTTCGGATGAATGCTAAAGGAACTGCCCTAAGAGAAAAAATGACATGTGATTTCAGAGCAGTGAGTAAAATGTAAAAGTTAAGTATTAGACGGCCTCATAAAAAATGCTCTTCTTAAGAGTTGCTGTTTGGATTGTTGATGAGAGATTTGCGAGAGGATCTTAAACAGAGGCAGAAATGCTTTCGTATGGAATGAATTCTTCACTTTTTTTCATTTTTCAGAAAAATGTTTATGGTGTCTGATTTGAAGAAATTTGTTATTTTTAATGCAACAGAATGTATATATTTTTAATTAATGTCCTCAAAATTCTTTGAAGAGTACTGATATTAACATTATTGTCGGAAGTATTTTAAGTTCTCAGTAAAATAAAATTTCTGAAAGAAGAAAACTTCAGTGGATGAACATAAAGTTATTCTTCCGAATTTCTCTTAGTTATGAAATGTGCTTAAAATTAAGTGTAATAAGAGAATTTTGAAAAATCTTTTATATATTTTTTTGGAAAAGATAGTTATTTAAAAAAATAATAATATATTTCTTAATATGCGCAATTGTAGTTGTTATTTATTATACACAGTTTGTGTGGTATCTTCTGTTTGTATAATGAGAAATTTTTCTAAATGAAAATAGATTACTTCTGTTTTTTGTATTTAACATGTGCATGCATTCCTTATTAATATTCATGCATAATTTCTGATTTAGAATTTTTCATTAATTTCAAAGAAAATCTTATGTAATAAAACATAGTATTTCTGTTTTATATTACGTATACATATTTCTTATTATTTCGCTCCTTTCACAAATTTTACAAAAATATGTTAAATCTGTTTTAAAAATATCAAAGTGTTTATTATCATCCTGAGGTAAACTTTTCAATGAAAGTAAATTTCACAATTGATTTATCTATTTATATACGCTTGTATTAAATCAGAAAAGTTTTTAATAGTTCTAAGAGTAGAGAAGACAAATAAAAATTAATTTCCATGTAATAATAGTAAATGAAACTTTATTTATCTAGATATAAAGTATTAATAACCATTACTGATAATTGTTATTTTTAGTTAACATCACTAATTCGTTCATTAATTATTTTATTTATAGTTTCAAATGATAAACATCCTGCTCGATCCCCTTGAGCTAAAAATATATTATGCATGCCAAAAGGTGATAAATAACCGATTTAATGTGAAATAAACTTTTATGCCGGACATATAATACTTATGTACATAAAGATTTTACAAAATATAGATTTTAATGTAATTTATAATGATTCAAAAGCATTGCATAACATAAAATTAAGTTAGTTTACAGAAAATTTACAGTATTTTACAGATTAAATTGAAAGATACTGCTCATTCTTGTTCCTAGAACAAATCAATTCAATAGGAAAATTATCTTTAACCCTTCTTTGCATAATGATGGAAATTTCCATCATAACCTATAATGCCCAAAAATTATATAAAAGAACAAGTTCACTTTAAGTTGATCGTGTTTGGATACCTTTTTAATGTCCATTGCATAAAAAGAAACATAGCTGTCAAAAATAAACAAGTGTCATTATCAGTGAAACGAGCTTAAAGTTGTCTCATTTCGCTGTTTGTTGTAGTTGCAATAAACGTATGATTCCGTTTATAATTTTGTTTTATTATATTAGAGTTTCTATTGCTAAAAAATTCAAAATGAGTGGAAGAAAGGTTTGTAACACGTGTTTCTGTTATTTTCCTCTTTTATTTCTATTTAGTTTTAAGCTAATGATCTAACTTTGGATGATGATGGAAATTTTTAGCATATCGTTTTTTGCTAAATTTATACTATATATAGATACCAAGATTTTTTTTAACCATTTTTCCTTTAATTTTGAACATGAATTATATCAACTTGATTTATTTCACCAATAAAGGAAAAATCATGCAAAGAAGGGTTAATCACCCAATAGGTAGATGAGTCCCCGAATTTAATTTCTGTATTACATAACCCAAGATTTTCTGCATTTGCTATTCTTTTCTATAGAGTAATTTAGTTTTATTAATATATAATTGTTATTTAATAATTCAAAATAAATCACAACCAATTCCAAACAATTTTGAATAATTGGAATTTTAACTTATTACTTGTTTCCAAATTCTATAATTTAATAATGATAAATCAAATTAGTACTAATCTAACCGTAAAATCATAAATAAGTTGTAATTTTTTAATATCATTAATTGTATACAATTGAATGTAACACAATTGATAGTTATGTCAGGATTTACATACCTGGTAATCTTGACTAGCTTCTGTATCGGGATGTGTGATGTTCTGCAATTTTTCTCGAGATCGAGAGTGTCGCCGGACAAGATATGCAGCGCCGGCCGCAAGCAAAATGCCTGCAACGGCGCCACATAATGAGAATGCTATAATAAACATTCTCTTGTCATTTTCAGGATTGATGACTTGGTACTTCACCTGGAAGAAATGGGAAGAATATTCCTTTAAAATAAATTGAATACCCTTTATTTCTATACAATCAGCAAAAGAAATATATTCGTGATTACAGAAATTGAACTTTCTTTGTCATGCTCATCATCAAGTTGTGAGCTAATTTTATAACACAAAAATATTTATAGCTCGAAAATTTATACCTATATATGAAATTAAGAAATGGATATTAATAAAGCGCATTTAGTCAAGGAATGTTTTTGAATTTAAATAATATTAAATTCTCATAATTTTTTTAAAAACATTTTCTTGTATAAGAAGCTATTTTATTGCTATCAAGTAATGAACATGAATATTGTAAAATATTTTATTTATAATAAAGCAGCTGCATAAAGAAATTCGAAAATCTGTGTATCACTTACCATGTTGGTTAAATATTCAATATATATATATATATATATATATATATATATCATGTTTTTAAGGATAACATTAAAAAAGTTATACTGTGCAAAACATTTCTACAATATTATTTTTCACATATTAAAAATGCTCTGCAGTAAATTTTTTTAAAAATAAATTTTAAATAATTTGTAGAAATGAAAAGAAAATGCCATATGGGAATAATAAAAAATCTTAAATTTAAATTTCGGAATTTTGTGGAAAAACAATTATGATTTAAATTTTCTCATGATAATTTTGAGGAAATAGTATATTTGAATTCTTTAATGTGTACACTTAGTTTTTATTGAAGTTAAAAATGCTTTTAATTTGATCTTCTGTGATTCTTATTTATCAAATAATTTTCTTTGATTTAATAATTCAACATTTAGCTGGCGTGTTCTTTAAAAGCATCTCTTATTGTTAAAAGCTATATGATTTCTAACTATTTTTAATTGATTAAACCTATAATTTGTCTTCAACTTCCTTATTTAATAACTGAAAGTTAAGTTTTGTTGGAATAATTGCTTGTTGAATTGTATAACGTAGTGAATAAGCTTCAAATGTGATTTAACTATTTTATAGTACTTTTTACACGCATTTATTTAAGTTATGTAATGAATATCTGAAATATTCACCCAAATATTATTGGAAATTATAATTTTCTTATGAATTTCAAAGATCCGCAATACATTTGATAATTTATTAGTATTCTCGACGTTTAATGTAAAATGCTGAGAGCCAATTTAATTTTTGTCTTAATAATTTATTATTTTATTCATATCGAATTCAACTTTAGTTTATAATTCTGAAAATTTTCAATTTATTGAGTAAAAAAAATATAGATTTTAATCTCGAGACCAACTGAAATAATCTACATGTCTCTAGCGGGAATAAATAATGTTGCAAGTTTCGATAAATAAATAAAAAAAGTATTTGTTTGAACTAAAGAATGTTCGGGTGGATAAAAGATATATAAAACAACTCCTTCGAGCAAATTCATCCTGTAATGGTAGGCTATACTATGAGTAGCATAAACTTCAGAAAGAAATACTAAGCTTAGTCGAGATATCTTTTATTTTTGCTGAAGGATTTTCCTCGTGTCAGCTTACATTACAGCGGATGAGGGGAGTGGGGAACAGAAAAAAAGGGATATTGAAAAAGCTACCCAGAAAGCAATAGCTGTAATGGCCTATGGCTTTGTAATTGATATTAGAGATAGGTTTTTCGTTTCCTTTCCCCTGTATTTATTTTGTCTGAGACAACACAAAAGAAGAAAAGTATGACGAGTTGTCTATCAGAAAGAAGTTACGGTAGATAGGGAGAGATGCAGTATGTTTAAAGACGGCAATGAAGGAAGAAATAAGGCTGCTTATAAAGTATGCTGCTAAGAAACAAGAACGACGGTTCTTAAGGCTAAAGATGTGATAAGTTGCAGAGCTCTGTCTAGCGAAAACTGCCGAAAGTAAAACTAATATAAATCACTTAACAAGTTTGTATGTATTTACCAAAGAAATTGACTAGGCATAAGGTAAATATTTTGTAAGAAATCTCTAAAAATATTTTTAATAGAAATATAGTTCTTAAATCTTCTGATTACATTTCTATTCAAAAATTGCCGGAAAAATTATTTAAATTTGTCAGAGACATTCTTGAACAAAATTCGATTAATCTAAGAATCAAGATGATTTTAATCATCTCTATAAAGTCTTAATTTCTTTTTTATTCTACAAAAGTATTTTTCTAAATATAATTCTTAATTTAAGATCAAAAGTAAATCTACTTCTCTATCCGATATAGACTTAGAAGATATTATTCTTCTATGTCTGTATCAGAGTCAAAATGTTTGGATTATCTGTTAATAAAAGGGCAAATTTTATTTCTTTATAACAAATAAAGATAAAAATCAAAATATACTTAAATAACGTTAAACAACTAAATCTTTTGATTATTATTTTCATTATTAGAAGAGTAATCCTTAAAAATAAAAAGTGGAAACTCAAAAATTTAACTACTGGGTGAAGTAAAAAGAAAATCTTGCTAGATATCGACGAATCACTTTTTAAATATTAAAGTTTAAATTACTAAATATTAAAGTTTAAAACTATTTTTAGAATTTCTTCACAGAATTTAACTTTTATTGAGACAATGTATACAAATAAAATTGTTAAAATTAACTACTAAGATTTCATAATTATTAAGTACAAAAAATGTTTAATCTAAAGTTTTTTAGCTTATGCTTATTTATGTAAATAAAAAAGAAAAATTACATTTTTACTAAAATTTTAGAATTTTCCAGAGCAAAGTTTAATTTTTTTTCATCATTGAAGAACTTTAATTACACTTTATTTTATGAATTTTCACTTACTATTGATTCTCAATTGTTGATTATTAATGTCCTTATAAGAGAAATATTTTTGTACCATTTTTCCTTCCTAGTTTTTACAATAAATTATTCATTCTGTTGTACATGCATATGATTAAATATTTGATAAGACTAATATTTTAAAGAAAATTTTCTTTGCATATGCATAAAATCCATTGATGTGCCATTTTTGCTTCGATTAATTTAAAACAGAATATTTCGAAACCTTGCCCTCAAAGATAATAAAATAAACAAATATAAAACCTATGAAGAAGAAATAGAACACAAACCAACCATTGCATTTTAAAATAGCATAAAATAACATTATATTCTTTTATTTTTACACCATAAAAATATTTTTTATTACAGTTATAAAATAAATTTCAAAATTTTTATTTTTTGTCTTTTATTTGCTTCCAGCTCACCATAAATAAATTTCCATTTTTTGGTTTGTTACAAAAAAAATTGAATGATCAACCGATTCTGCTTAACTGAACAAAAATAATAAGGAGAATTCAAAGAGCGAAACAAAAAAAAAGAATCTAAATAAATGGATCGGAATTTGTTTTTTAAGAATACAAAAAGAGAATTTTTTACAATAAATCTCAATTTGCTGAAATAATTCTCCAGTACGCTTTATTTCAATACGTATGTGCATATATACATATATGTGTATCTACCTCCGAAAATCATTGAACGCATAGGTATGGGCGCGAGGAAATTCTTTAATCTCGTCCGCTCAACCTCTTCCCATCATCCCTTGCTTCCATATAAACTTCAGCTTCTCTTTCTACTTGGCCTGCCATGCATAAATCACGGAATGATGGCATAATTGTCAAGGCATGCCGTTGATATAATTGGTCTGAGGGGAGCGCGTCAAGAAAAAGAAGGCGCGCTCAACACTCTCCGTTTTCACGTTACATGCGGATATAATTTTTCCGGATGTGAAGTTGTTTGGGGTGGTGTGAAAGAAAGAACAAGATCTATTGGATATTTATTTCCGTTATCATTTTTCATGTTCGGTTCAGCGGACTATTTTAACGATGCCTCATTATAACCCATTTAGATAGCCTCCACACTCTTCTTTCTGGGCTCCGGAATTTCGTGAAAAGGAAAACTTTTTCTTCTCTTTGCACTTAGTGTGGTCTTCCCACCCACCCCGAGGCGTCAGATTGTTTTCAATTAATGTCTATTACTTGTAATGAAGGAATGGAAAATGAGGTTGTACGCTTTTGCTTACAGGTATACAAACTTTTCCATTATGAATATTTCCCTGAATATTGCAAAAATATTCTGAGAGCAATAAATGTATCACGATTTAAAATAGGAATAGGTTTTTTCGTTTTTATAGAAAATCATCTTAAAAACGCGAGAAAGAATTTTTCTAGATATACTGCTTCACTCCGGTTTACTTAAAATACAGGATATAAATAAAAGTTAATTAGAAACGCTTGAAATATTTGATTAATGTTACATCGTAATCGAGCATGAAATTCAAGTTTAGGCAATCAAGTGAATAAATTATCGCTTTAAATCAATTCATTTGGTTTCAGTATAAGTGATTTGAAGCACTTTACTCTTTTAGTTTGAGAAATAAGTAAATTAATGTTACTTTGTATTTAACTATCATGGTTAATTTTCCAGTTAATAATTCTTAAAATACAAATAATTGAAGAATTAGAAGTTAAGATTTACACAACTTATATATTACAATTAAATTTTAAGAATTTTATTCATTGCATAGAAAATAGTCTAATTATATCCAGCGATATAATTGTATAAATTGGATATTTGGCTGTAGAACTTTTACAAATGTATAATTTAAAAATGTTAAATTATTAGAACAATTTTCTCTAAAACTAAACGATTCATTGGTTTATATTCTAGTTCAGAATTTTGTCTGTTTTACAAGAGAATTTCAAAGGAACAACTCTTATCCTTTCTTTATTTGTCATGCAAACGCTACTTTTAAATTATTATTAAAGCTCACTCGTAAAGAAAAATTGGAATTAATCAAAAAGATTAGTTACTATTTCGTTAGTTCATGTTTTAATTCAAATTCTTACACACTAAAACTGTTTGAACTTAATGAAGACTAATTGCTTTCTTAGAAAAAAAATTTTAATCCTCCGAATATCCAAGTAAAATTTAATCCGTTGAATTAATTTTGTAGACAATAACTGTTCGAATATTTCCTAGAATTTTTTTTTTGCTTAGTTTATGTCAAAATTATTAATTGTTATATAAATATTTCATTTTCATGAAAACGTTGAGATTTTTTAAAATTAAGTTATACTTTTTAAGTAATTTTTTACAGTGTCTTACAATTAATTTGGATATCAAAATAATCTAAGAACATAATTTTGGTATGCCGATTTTCATTAATGTAAAAATTGGAAATTCATATAATGAAAAAATTGAATTCTAATGTATACTTAAGTAAGAAAATATTTTTTGATTATGTGAAACCTATGATTTTAAAATTTAAGAAAAATCAACAAAATTAAGTGAGTTTTAACCAATTTTATAACGTTAATCACATTTAATAAGAACCATAAATATTTACAGAATCAAAATGGTCGGCAAATATTTATGATCTTGCATGAATGTCTGACTTTTGAAGAAGAAAAATATTACTTAAAGTGTTTATAAATTAAATATAGCTCATTGGAATATGTGCTATATTTAACTTATCTCTTTAATGTAATAAAGAATG
>JAPDSC010105795.1:0-25948 GCA_026290005.1 Latrodectus geometricus | reverse complement strand
ATATATATATATATATATATATATATATGATACGGTGAAACACCAAAATCTGGAGAATGTCAGCATTCACCGCAGAAAGAATTGCAACATTCACATAGTCGCTTGGTGTTTGTCCGAAATACTTGCTAAATAACTTTCACCGGTGAATGTCGACATTCACCATGCAATAATGGTGAATGTTGAATATGTCCGAGATTTATATTTTTTCTCCGTAATTCAGTCGCTATAAATTGTTTGCTTCTCTTTCTGAGAGGGATAACAAAGAACTTAAAACAGACAGTACTTTCAAAATGAGAAAGGAAAATTACAGATGTTAAAAACTTACTAAATTATACAGTACATCCAAAATAAAATTTTTCCTTTCTTTTTTTTTTAAATCTTCATAGAGACCTTCGTGTTTGAACTGTGGCTCAATCCTCCTCCCCCCCCCAGTACTGTGAGATTCAAAATGAGAAAGGAAAATAATAGAAGTAAAAAACTTACTTAATTATACAGTACGCTCTAAATGAGAAAATAAAATAATAGTAATAAAAAATCTACTAATTTATATGAATCAAGTCTTATTTATTGCAACAAATTAAATTATTATAAGACTTGGAATTGCACAAGAGACCCTTGCTTTTACAACTGCATTTATTTGTGGAACACTTCCTTTGCAATGACAGCGTGTATAGCCCTGCCACCACTTCTCAAATTAACTGCAGTTGCTTCTCTCAGCGAAATTTCTTGAAAAGAAATCTTATCTATCGAAGGAGCTTTTCTTTATAAATTTTGAACTGATTACGTGTGTAAAGCTGCTTGAGGGTACCATTTTAATTCGCAAGTTTATAGAAGTCAGAGTCTTCTATTCCAACAACAACCGCTAACACATTTCGGTTATCTGTATGATGACGGTCTACATCAGGGATTTGCATTCGTATAGTATCACCAATTTAAGCAGGAGGAAATTGATTTTGTGAGGTTCGCAACACATTTTTGTTGCTTGAAGTAGAAGATTCTCTTTCGCGGTCACTCTTTTTATAGAAATTAACTCGTGTTTTTCATTCAGAACTTGATGCTAAGACGTGGTAGATTGCAAGTCCTCTTCAATATTTTTCTTAAGAATTTGGTTTTCGGTTTGACCTCCACTCAAATTTTTTTCAGAAGTATTACCAGTTTCTACAAGCTATTCTTCGGTTTCAAAAGTATTGGCGATTTCTCAAGTTGTTCCTCAGTTTTGATACTTGCACTTTATTCTCTAGACAAAAAAGACGATGCTATGCCTCTTTTCGCTTTAATGCAAAACATGGCATCTTAAGGACTTTAACGTATTTCTTCGTGGTATGTCGTGTTCTTGGCAAAGTGAACCAAAGGTAAACCTTATGACCATGTATTCGTTTTGTCATCGTTTATCCATGCAGTTAGTATATTCTTTACATCCTGATTGGCTCTTTCAACTGAGTTGCAACCTTTCTTGTGTTTGAACGTGACGAGTATTTCAATGAACTATCTTTCCTTTCAATGAACTATCTTAACATCTTTCCAGATAGCGCATATTTCGGATACGCCTTGATTAATAAATTCTTTACCATTATCTAATTGCAATATTGCTGGAGCACCAAATGTTAATAATATTGGAAGAACGTGATACGCTACTTTTTCAGCCCTCTTAGTTTTCAAAAGTCGTAGCTGGACAAAATTAGTTAAATGATTTTGATACACCATTATGAACTTATATTCACCATCTGAGTTTGGCTACAGCTCTATCAGATCAACTTGATATCTTGAGTTTAACTCAGAACTGATCATTAGTTTCACAATAATGCCTTTCTTATGTGCACTGTGTTTCATTTGACACTGTTTGCATATATTTAAATACAATATTTCAACTTCATATGTAATATTTTGTATTTATTTTACAGCTCTTTAAGCATACGTGTTCTTCCTCCATGGCCTATCTTGGTGTGAGCTTCATATAGTATACTGAACTATTCCTCAATGGTAACATAATACTGTATATTCATTTCTCCTGGTTTTAATGGTAAATTAACTACTCTTCATCATTAATTTTTAAAACTTCAAAAGGTTTTAATCGTCTGTTTTATCCAAATGTGTTCTGCACTTAGTTTTAACAGAAACCACTTTAGAAAGTATTTTAGAGTACTTTACTCGAGAAAAATAAAAAAAATTGTCTTCTCGTTTACCCGCAAATAATATATTTAACTTTTCAAGAAAAATATCACAATTCACTGCAGAATGCATGCATAAATCAGGAAATCAGAAAAAAATTAAGAAACTTTGCTCTCACCATCAAACCTTGCATATGCCTGAGACTGACAAAGCTGACTGACTCCAACAGCACCTAGGATTTGGCTGGAAACAGCCAGTCACCAGGATTTGGTGGGAGACTCCATCAGAACAAAGGATTTGGCGGATTTAACGAAAAACGGCGGATTGACGGTGAGTCGGTTCTTCTCTTTTCAACCTCCACCAGAGTATATTTATGATTGTCGGCATACACCGGTGAGGGTTAGAATGTACAAGAATGTAATGAAATATTCGATCTTTCACTGACGTATTTGGTGTTTGTTGACATTCACCGGTGAATATCGACATTCTCTGATTTTGGTCTTTCACAGTAACATATATAAATCACTGGAAAATTTTCTAATAGTTTCCTACAAGTATATCACAAATTATTTATAACGTAATATTTTAGCAAAAATAAATGTTATAGCATTAAAATTCAATACAAGAGTGTAAAAAAAAGGTGCAAGTATATGCTAGAAATAAACTGATATTTATATCAAAAATAAATAGTTAAATTAATTTGAATTAAAAACTTGAAATGGTTTTGTTCTTCTTAAAAAATTTAAGAATAATAAAGCCATTTTGGGTTTCGTATAAATCCATGTTTAGTATCATATAATGAATTTCTTTCTTAGAATAATGCTTATGAAATATCTCAGAAAGTCTAACAAGCTTAGTTTATCGTATCAATTCCCATGTTCCAATGAGTGATTATTTATGATAGCTATTAGATAATTTTGATGAATCAGACATTTTAGAGTCTGTGGCAATGTAATCGTAAAAGAAAAACAAATTGATTATCATAATTAATAATTACATTTTACTTAAAGAAAACATCAAACATAATGTTGGAGAATATCTTTTTAAGTATAAAATTTTTATTGATTGAACTATGTAAATATTCAGTCTCTGTGGAAAAAATACGAATTCTATTGATTAAAATAAATGTTCAGTTGAAAAATTCAAGCATATTATATGGCATTTATTTTTTTGGAAATGTTTTTGAATATTTGTTATTACTATACATTCAACTTATGTTTCAGAAGATTTAATTTCGGTAGAAAGATCAATCTCTCTAATAAAATATGGAATTTGTATACATTCATAAAAAAATTACTTTTAATTTTAATATAATGAAAATATCAAAACAATTTCAACTGTAGATACTTTTTTAAAACAATATGATGATACAAGCCTTGAAAGAATTTAGTTAAATTGAAATTTGTAGTTATCAAACAAATTTTAATTTCCATTTCAATTTATATTATTATGTAGTGAAAACTACATAATATTATTTAGCATATCCAAATATTTATATTATTTACAATGAAATATGTAAAGAAATCTTACATTATTGTTTTCTGCGGTTATTTTTAGTTTGTTTTGTAGAATTTTGAAAGAAAATAGAATATCTTAGAATTAAAACATACCAGTTGCATTATTCTGTGTTCTTTTGGGTATTATATTAATAAAAATAATTTTTGAAACTGTTATTCAATCATTTTTTTACTTTAATGTTGTAAAATATCTATGCCTATTATAGGTATAACCAGAAATTAAATGAATTTGGCGTTTTTTATTCTTTTGATACGTGGATTCACAAACAATCTCATAATTTGTTTCTAAAAGACAATAATATGCAGTGGCCATTAGAAAATCTTTGAAATTACTTTCAAATTCCTTTTCTGTGTCAAATTCAGCCTGTCAAAGTGTATATGAAGAAATATTTATTGGAGTCCTAAAATATATATGGTTTCCTAACGAATGAATGATGGATAAAACTTTTAAGTGTCAATAACAACAAAAGGATTATATTCTTTCTTGACAAGCTATTTCGATAGCAATTAACATTATTTGATAAATAGAAGATATTTTATTTAATGTTATATATATATATATATATATATTGAAGGTAAAAATTTAACTATATAATTGAAATAATAAAAACGTGAAATAATGGATGAAAATGGTTTATGTTTAAATAAAAATAAATACTCTATTCTGAATATTTTTATATTATACTACATCATAAGTTTTGAATGATTTTCATTTCAATTATATAATATGTAAATATGCGGTGTATTTTATATTTTTCTGCATAATTTCCAAATTCAAAAGTAATACTGAAAAAAATAGTAAAAAGATAAATAAAAAAGTTTTAAAAATTCCTTGACAAGAATCTCGAATACATTTATTTCCTAAAAAATTGCCATAATTATGAGAATGAATATTTGAAAAAAATCATAAAAAGAAGAATTTGGCTTGAAGGAAAGTGAAGAAAAAAAAGTTTGCATGCAAAATACAAAGAAATCAATACACGTGATAAAAGGAAATACAAATGATAGCAGCTATACTTTTCAATTCCAATTCCTTTTCAACGACACCATTCTTTACTTTTCTAATTCTAAATATGATATTTTTATTTTTTTGAGCCGTATCATATTCAACTTTTTCAGTGTGATTACTTTTTCTATCAAAAATATTTCTTCATCCTTTTAAGTGTCTTATAACTGTGAATTTTTCATTCTTCAATGCCACTGACACATGGTTTGAAAACTAAAATTTCTTTCTTTATGCCAAAAATATCACTTCTTACTATGATGCATTTTATTCATGTTTTTTGCATTCTTTCTTTGTTTACATTTTATTTATAAAAATTTTTGTTTATCGAGCTATGATATGTATTTATTTATGGATTTTTTATGTCGCCCGTTTTATATTGCAATATTTTATAGTTTCATTCTTATCAAATAGATTCAGGTATCATAAATTTCTACAAATGGTTTTCTATTCAAAACTCAAATTGTTTATAATTTATAATTTAGCATAGAAAGATTTATGATAAAGTACGTATATTTAATTTTTTTAAAAATATTTTTAAAATGAGTAAAATTTTTCTCATAGTAAAATAGATGACAGGACTCTACAAATGAAGTAGATTTTGTTAATCTTTATTTCAAATTTATTGAAATAATTTAAATAGTTGTTTCTCAGTTTTCTATGATATTTAATTGTATTCTTGATATTTAAATGTATTCATTAAAAAATAAATACATTTTTGCAAATTTAAAATGCATGTTCTACATTTGAAAAATCATTTTCAAAGGCATAATTATTTTGTTATAAAAATAATACTATTTATAGAGAATTTAAATTTAGTTGTTATTCTGAAAATAGAAAATGATAAAATATTCAATAAATACAAGTGATTAAATTTTCAAAAAATTTGGCTGGATAGATCCTGAGAAATCAATACCCAGATCAACCACCTCTGGCAGTAATAACAGCAGTTAAACGCCTGTGCATTGAGTCATACAGAGATTGGATTGCATGTACAGGTACAGATGCCCATGCAGCTTCAACACGATGCCACAGTTCATCAACCGTAGTAACTGGCTCTTGGTGACGAGCCAGTCGCTGGGCAACCATTGACCAGACGTTTTCTATTGGTGAAAGATCTGGAGAACGTGCTGGCCAGGGCAACAGCCGAAAATGTTCCGTATCAAGGAAGGTCCGTACCATACCAGCAACATGCGGTCGGGCATTATCCTGCTGAAACGTAGGGTTTCGCATGCCTCGAATAAAGGGTAGAGCCACGGGTCGTAACACATCAGAAATGTAACGTGCACTGTTCAAAGCATCGTCAATACGAACAAGATGTGACCGAGATGAGTATCCAATGGCACCCCATACCATCACGCCAGGTGATGGGCCAGTATGACGATGACGAATGCACGCTGCCAGTGTGCGTTCACCACGATGACCATCATGATGCTGTACACAGAACCTGGATTTATCTGAAAAGATGACACCTCGCCATTCGGGCACCCAAGTTCGTCGTTGATCACACCATTGAAGGCGCTCTTGTCTATGACGTCGCGTCAAGATAAGCCGCAGCCATGGTCTCCGAGCGGAGAGTCCATGCTGCTGCAAACGTCGTCGAACTGTTCGTGCAGACACTTGTTGTCTTCCAAACGACCCTGTTTCTTGACTCACAGCTCGTGACGTGGTTGCACGATCTATTACGGCTATGTGGATAATATGCTTGTCTTTTCGGCTGCTAGTGATAGGTGGCCGTTGTGATTCCGCATGGCGTTCTGTATTACCGTCCTGAACCCATCGATTCCATATTCTGCTAACAGTCAATGGATCTCGACCGACGCGAGCGATAAGATAAACCGCAATCCCGGTACGCTACAATTCGAGCTTTATCAAAGTCAGAAACGTGCTGGTACTCATTTCTCCTTCTTACACGAGACATCACAACTTTCACCAGGCAACAACGTTCAAATGCAATTTGTGTATGAGGAACCGGCTGAACAATTTCCTCATTTAAACACAATATAGGTGTCGCTGCTGGCGTCTGCTTTGTCTGAATGCGCTGAAAAGCAAATAATTTGCATATCACATCACCTTCTTCCTTTCGTATAAATTTCACGTCTGTAGCATGTCGCATTCTAGGTGTAGTAATTTTAATGGCCAGTAGTGTATATGCATTAATGCTTAAATGTTTATTTCTTCTTAATTTACAGACTCGATTCAGTTATAAATAAAATTAAATATAAAATTATTCAATTTTTTGTAAATTAAGGAATTTTTAATTAATTACAAAACAAATTTAACAACAAAATAAATTTTAATTTTATATTTAAAGAAAAATATGAGAATATAATTAGTTACACAATTATTCTAATAAATTAGTGATCATGGTGGTCTGATTGGAAAAAGCGTCGTTCGTGACCATGATGTGATGATATATATTTATAAATGACTCAATTGAAGGCTCGTTGTGTTCATTCATGATTACTGGGGCACATAAAATATGTCACGTGTGCAATTTCCTGCTATTAGTGTAAGGAGACTTGGCAAGAAAAATGCCATCTCAGGTGTTTAATTCATCTCTTAACTGTGGTTAAAATTTACGAAGTGATTGGCTATGTTTAGCGATTTGTACAGAAATAAACAATGAGAAACGTACACCAGACAAAAAAAATCACTTAATTTCCTACATTTTTCTTCTTCGGGAACCATTTTAGCAATTATTTAATATATACTAGATAATTTTGAGCTTCATTTATAAATTTAAAAAAACAATTTAAAACAATTAAATAAACTTATTGTTATATATAGTTGAGAAATTGTTAATTTTACTACAACAATTAATATTCATATTATTTTTTCATTAAAAATTCCACGTTATGTGATTAATGATAGGTAATTATTAAAAATAAACTTTTGTTGAAATCGTATTTTTCTATAAAAAGTTTTCTTATCAATTGTATTACAGTTTTTTAAGATAAATAGTATGAAAAATTTTGAATTAATTACTTTTTACTCAATGCACTCCCTGAAGTTCTTATAATAATAATTAAATATTATTATGCAGTAAATTATTAGGTAAATATTGTAAATAATAATTATTAAATTGCATATTATATTAAATTACTGTAATAAAAGTACAACACTATAAAAAATACAAAAAAAAAAACCTAATTTTTACTACGTTATTCTTCAGTGTCTTACTTTTATCTTATTCAGTGTCTTACTTTTAGTGCCTTATTTAGGCATTATTAAAATCCAAGCTATATTTTCCAGAATATTTTTTTATTGAAATATAAGTAAATAAGTGAAAACAATTGTAAGAGTTTTTTTTTTATTTGAGTATTTGACTTTTGTTTTTTTAGAGAATGAGTTTAATTCACATGTTGCAAAATTGGAAACACTTAATTCGTTTCAGTAGTCACCCAGAAAAAAGAGTAAAGAAGCAAGAGAAAAAAAGAGAATTGCTACATCTTTCTTTAGGTTTTCAACAGTAGATATGATGAAGACTAGGACTTCCCATTTAATGAGTACTGATCCATGATAAACCATATTCTGTTGTTATAAAATGTATTTCTCATAATGTTTAATAGTCATTATTAACTATATTTCTTATTAAAATGAATTTCTTCTTTGTAAATATTAATAAAAGTACCTTATTTTTAATAATATCTCCTCAACAATGAAATATTCAACGTTTTGAAAAGCATAGAATCAGCTGAATTAATATTTCAAACCTAGTATTATAAATATATTTTAAAAGTAGTTGAGACTGTCTATTAAAAGAAATGATAATTTCTATTTAATTTAAGTTATATTTTTTGCATTCCAATAAATTCAAATTATTCTATCCACTATAAAAATAATTATAAGGTTTGGTATGAATTACAAACATTAAAACTAATTATTGTTCTGTTCATAAAAATTATAAAATGACATTAAAACATTATTCTTTTGAAAATAGATTATTAAAAAAACATTTGCATTAGTTTTTGTTAATTCCCATCTAAACAATCAACAAGTGTTTTTAGCCACAATTTAACAATATTCATTAAATAGATACTAATTGATTTGTAAAATATGCTTTGATTGGGAAAAAATTCACTGCAAAAACTCAAAATGAGTAAAAATGTTAAATAATATAATAATATTAAACATAGCAAAATTTAGTGTTGATTTATATTTGGTTATAGAAATATATTTTAAGATGTCCTTCTAAGACATAACAAATAAAGTATAAAATTTATAAAGCATTTGGCAAAGTATCATTCACTGAAACTAAAAAAAAATTGTTAATGAAAATGCTAAGTAAGACATTTTGATAAATGTGGCTTAAGTAATCACTCAAAAATTAACGGAAAATTCTGATTCTCTATTTATTGAAGAACTACTTGCAAACATGAATCAAATTGATGCTGAAACCTAAAAAATCATTGACTCAGTGAAATGCATCATGCTGATAGGGCAAATTCGTTTTAATTAAAATCAACTATAAACGTGATGATGAAAACAAATATCCTCATTAAAAATATCATTACTGTCTTTAATTACCTTAAATACACCAATGTCCTAAGAATTAGTTTATACAAGAAAACTCCTATCAAACAAGTAGTTAAATAACGAAAATAAATGTGATCCAATTACAATAAAAACTTCTCAAATCACTAGTTTAAAAAAATTAACTATCGAAACTTATGTCAGATTAAAATAAAATTATAAAATATTAATAACATCAATGAACTAAAGAAAATTTCTAATAATCTAAATGATAATTAACTATATTTAATGAAATAGTCAATAGGTTATTAAACTAAAATTTATTATTCAGCTTCTCATTACGACACGCAATTAACAAATTCAAAAGATTATTCTAGGTAATTTAAATAAAGAAGCAAATAATTAAATGCAAAGAAAACTCGAACAAAGAAGCTTGAAAAATTCTTAGCTAGTTTCTTAAATGGAAAAAGATGGAAATGCAAGAAAAATGATCTTTGAGAATGCTGCGATCAATATTTTTGAATTTATTTTCTTTTTTTTAAAACAAAATGCGATTAACTCTACTGAAAATATCAGGTGAGTTGTGGTGGATTGTATTTGTTTGAAAATGAAAATTATATATTGAATTAATATTAGCTAAAAAATTTAAATATTTTTAAAATGTTGCAAGATAAAAGTAAAAAAAAAAATTAAATATAATAGATATAAACATGATTAGCTCTTAATCAGATCACGAATAAATTATTTCTTGAGACATTTTATTGTCATTTAGAACTTAAAAAATAATGTAAATAAATATATACTTTAATATTATATTACCAAGAAAATTATGTGAAGTTCAAATAGTGGAATATTTGTACTAAAAAGTAAAATAAATATATACTTTTTTTAAAATAGAAGTGTATTTAAATATTTCGTAAGATACTTTACTAAAAACAATTTATTTTATGTAAAAATGAATTAAAAATTAACATAAAATGCATCAATAGCATTTATGAACCAAAAACGTTTATTTTGATAATGTTAATATATAATTTTGGTGAATGTTTTCGATAAAGTTTAAAATATTACTGCAGTTTTGTAAAAACTTAATTAAATTGCGATAAAAAACTGAGAGAGAAATAAATTTTGCCTTAACAAAAGGAAAAACATCAATTAGTGTAAGATACTGTAAAAGGAATTCAAATGAAATAATGTTAATAGCTGTTTTGAATTAAAATATTTACTTATGGTAAGAAAATTTTGAATAAATACATGATGAAAATTATATTATATTTTATTTTATTTTGTTATTATATATTGTTTTTATAATTTTAATATACTAAACAAGTGGCATAAAAATTTCATAAAAATTTGGATAATATGCAATGAAAAATAAATATCAGTACAGAAATGTTTCCTTAAATAAAAAAAAATATTTTAATTTGAAATTAAATTGACTTTTATTTTTTGACTTTAAATTAAAATACTTGGATATATTAGAGAATAAAAAAAAACAAAAAAAAAGAAAAACAATAGTATTTCGATGAAAATATGCAAATATTTCTTTCAGACATCATTATTATAGAACAAATTTTATAAAAATTAAGTTTTGTTTCACATTTGGTAATAATAAGATGATATTAATTATAGAAGAATGTAATATGGAAAGACCGGAGCTACTAAGACTGTTCCCATAAATTATTTTACTTCCTTTATCAGAATTATAAGAAATAAACAATTTAATATATAAAAATTTGAATTAAAAGCTTTTTGTCATTGATTTTGTACTTGTAGTGATTATTTACTTATACATTTATTCATAAAAATTTCTTGAATAGATTTTTAAAGAGAACAGCCGTGTTTTTACGGTAATAAAATTCTCTCTAACAATTTGATGTCTTTGTTTGTATGTTAAGTTAGGATATACTTTATGAAGTATCAATGTCATGAAACTATTAAAAAATACTTATTTACATATTATTAATAATAAAGAAGAAGAAAAAATTATCTCTAAAAGTAAATGTTCTATTCTTTTTAAACTATTGCTATTAAAATATGTGTAATTTTATACTTCTCCATGAATCAAATTTTTCAAAAGCAAGAATGGGCTAAGATTAATTTTGTTAATCATCAAGATAATACATTGTAATCCCTATTATCGAAAAGAAATTTGTGTCTTGGGAAACTGAAAGTCTTTCATTTACTAAATAAATTGTTACGTTTAAGACAGTTAAATTTAACAAAATGCATTAAAAATTGAAATTTAAATCTTACCCTCACTTATTTCAATTAATGTGATGTCACCTCCTATTTTTCCTTTTATATAAAAACAAATTTTGTTAAAAAATTCAAGATACAATGCTAAGTAAATATATTTAGTAAAGTAATAGTAAAGAAAAAAAAGGCTTATATGCGATTTTACATTTAAAAGAAAAAAACAGTTTAGTCAAAATTATCAGTGAATAAAAAACAATACTTCAGAACAATATGAAAGTAAATGTTTAAACATTCAACTAATGATTCATGCTCATTGTAATGAAAATATATTTATTTGAATTAAAAGTATGTGCTGAAGTATTACATATTCTGGAGGATTGTGTTTTATAGGTGAAAGACTGCATTATAGCTACATTATAGTTTATTTAATATATATAATTTTGTTCCCTAGGGTTAATATTCTAAATTTTATTTATATTTGTCTTGAAAATATTAATGAATACCATTTAAATTTTAATGTAATGGTGAAAGACAATTTTTTCCAATAAGAAGGTATAAAATAAATCTTTAATAAACCTGATGCCAAATATAAGAATATAAAGAAAAACTTACTACAGAGTGAAAAAGATAAAATTAATTTTCTTAACTAAACATGACATTCCCAATTAATAAACACAACTAGGAATATGCTTTCTTTCAAGTCTCAACAGTTATGATTATTGTAACTTTGTAATCATTTGCAGAAAACTGCATTCTTTGGCTAGCATCCTAAGCCATTGAAACTCTTTTATCAATATTGGCATAAAATATCATAAAAAATAGGTTATAAAAATATTACCGTTTTTCCAATATCTAAATAATATGACATTATTATAATATTTATTTAGACTTTAAAAAGGCTTATATCTGTAGAAATTATTTATCTTAATTAAAAAGTTGAAATATACTTCCTGAAATGATAATAACATATTTAATTAATAATATTTAGTAAAATTCCCAATCAAATGTTTATTATATAACAGAATCATTATTTAGTAGAAGAAAGAAAGTAAGAAAAATTCCATTATACAAGGAATGATTTCTTACCTAAAACTAATAAGCAAACAATTGTAATTCTCATTGAATTGGAAGAATAGAAAGATTTATTAATATATAAGAAACAAATATCAAACCTTCATATCAAAGAACAACGCTCTTAGATGCCAAAAGAATTTATGATGAATCCGCGGAAAAGTAACAAACAATTTCCTGAGCTTAATTCCCACGAGAGCGTTGATGAGTGATTATTAATGATGACAGATCTTACAGACATAGGTAATATTTTATGTCTAGTATCAATGTTATATTAAGACAATAAAATAATAAGCTTAAACTTAGTAGGGGAAACATATTTATGACAATAAATAGGCAAAACTAAATATTATATATATAGATAAATGTTCATATTAAAGCATATCGTATTTTAAAAAATTCAAGGTTTCAAAAATTCAAAAATTACAGAAGGTATATTTCTCTTCTATAAATTATATTTAATATAGAAATGATCTAAACTTTTAGTCTTTTAATATATCAAAGTTAAAATGAAATTCAGTGTTTAATTTGTTCTAAGTAAACTAATATTTTAATTTTAACTTAAAGATATAATAAAAATAATAATTGGAAATAAAATTCAACATATTAAAAAAACCTTGTTGTATCAATCTAATAAACTTAACATTATAATATTATGCAGCAAAGCACTATTCGTTACGTCAGTAATAAAATGTTACTTAGTACTAAGATTGAAAAATTTATTTTCTGTATGAGGTATTGAAGAATATTAAAGAAAACTGTAATATTCGTATTTATATTCTTTATATGTAATTTTTAGTAGATAAATATGTAAATTTAATTGCTGGCAGATTTAATTACATTAAATTGTGTTCAATAAGGGAGAAATAAGTAAAAAATTTTTTAGTTTACGCCAAAGGAAATTTCCTGTGAAACAAAATATTTCTGAACTTTAATAAACGATCTGTGTTTTCGTTGGAAAAGAAAATATTTGCTAATTATTAAAATGCAATTTTAAATTCTTTGCAAATAACTTATACAAAAACTATAAATTTAATATTAATTGTACTTATTTTCATTAAAATTATGTTACATAGAAAAATTTGCTTAAAATACTTACCAAATATAAAACCTCATATGCATACAACAATATTATATTTCTTATAAATATTTTTTAACATGAACGAGCAGATTTCCGTAGGGGAAATTGATAAAAAAATAGTCAACAAAAGGAAAACAAAGAAACTGAAAGTTTCCGTCCAAAAGAGAAAATTGCTTTTCTTGGCAAATAAAATAAAAGTTTTCCTCTAAGAGAAAGTGAAATTCTAAATTATTCAGAAATATAGATAGGAACAGTATAAGAAATATTATATCAGCCTGTGATAGAATATCTGGTACCAAAAATTTCTTTAAAGTCTATAGTGACTGCAGCGTATTTTTTATTCTTTAGTATTTCTAATAAAAAGGAGCGTATGACCTTTTATAAAATATTTTCTGAATCTATGTTTTATATGATTTATTTATCAAAAGTATTTTTTACATTTATTTGATGATTAATTATACTGTTGTAAAAATACATTGTATATATTAAAATACATTAAATTCGAAATCACTTTTATAAGAATTATTTGATATGCAAAAAATAAAATTGAAGCCTAAAATTTAAACGTGCTTAAAATTTAAATTTAAGAATTGGTATAAGTTTAACTTTTACTTATAATTATTTCTCATGATGAGCAAATGATTATGAGTAATTTGATCTCCCATCGTGTTCTACGCATAAGTATTTTGTGTGTGTGTGTGTGTTTGAAGTTTTGGGATACATAAGTGACTAGCATGTTAAATATATAAATATTTAGAAACATCTAAGAGTCATTTCATTTAGTTTAAAAGTATATATTGCTATTATAATACTTTAATACTGAAATCAATAGCCAAAAAAAGATATAACAGTTTAGAGAAATATTATAATTTTGATTCCATAAAAACCTACTGATATAAAACCTGTATAAAAAAGATGTTATCAGTTATGTCAAAAAATTTCCCTTTATGCGACAACTGATATCATCTTTTGTTGTGAAGTTTATAAGCATTGTATGCCTACATGCATAAAAACGTTATGAATATAGTTTGATTTGAAACATACAGCAATTTTGCTTATATCACTTATTGAGTGAAACATGATTTAAATAATCAATAACATTCACCACTTGTCAGATTATTGAAGGATTGTATTTTTTGGACTATTTAAAGCATTATTTTCAAAATAATAGATAATATTTTTAGATTTATAAAAAAGAATGCGTTATGATTTCTATTTAAATTTTCCTGATAGTTTAGGATAATGTTTCTGGAAAATACACGTTGATATATAGGGGCTTTCTCTATGATTATTTGCATAATTATTAAAATAATTAATGTTATTTATAGTAATAACATATTCTATAAATTTAAATAATCAAGCATTGAGCTTTAAATTATGTACCTTATAATTTTAGTGCCACACAATAAGATAACAACTCAAGAGTGAACAATACATGTATAATATACTTTTGTTTTATTCATAAATTAATTCAGATAAAAAAATAACAAGCTTAATTATAAGACTTTACGCAAAAGAACATGTTTAGTATAAATTCGGTATTTCTATTCTATGAGAAGTGTTTTTTCTCATACGAAGTTGATACTTTTTTTAAGTCATTAAAATTGTTAGGAAATATTTTTTCCTTCTATTTCGAATTATTTGTTTAAGAATATACTTCAGTTTTTTTAAATTTTTTTAACTACTGTTTAGTAAATTTTTACATTTAAGGAAAGAAAATATTATAAATGTTTGCAAGTGTTTAAAGTAATAAATAGACAATGACATTTAAATATTTCTAAATTGGAAATTTGTATTTAATAAAAAAAATTATTTTCCCTCACAAATGTGAATACAAATTATTTCTTTACTAACAATAAAGTATTAAAAATATTTCATTAAGCAAAAGAAAAAAAATTATTTAGTTAGTTCTTATCCAATAGTTATTTAGTTAGTTCAATATCCATCAAAAAATGACGTTTTACATTAGTTTTATTTAAGAATTAAGGAATAATTCTAGAAATTTTTCTTTCAATATTTTAACATCTTCCAAAGTTTAATAAATACAAAAAAGATTAAAATGCTTATTTAAATTTCAATTTTGTTAATTATTTAGTTCTAGCTTGTAGCATCTATGGAGAAGGGAGACCATGATTTTTCATTTGGAAAAGAGTAGATTTGGGACTAAAGTTGCACGCATTCTCAGTTCCACACGACAACTTTAGAAAAGGGAGTATAAAATAAAATAAATAGCTCTGCCTATTCTTTTCGCTAAGATATTTTGTTATTTAATCTTTTTATAACATCATTTGATGTAAAGGAAATGTGATTACAATATGGCATTCTGAAACATGTTGAATGGTTCGGCTCACAACTGCCAAGTTGCTGATCTCTTACTTTATACTTCTGATTGCATATCATTGATCTGAGATCTCAATACTTCAGAATGAAAATACTTAATTTTTTTTTATATTTCTTGGTTAATAAGAAATTTAAGTATTTAGAAAAATTATCGTACAAAAACAGTGTCTAATAAAACGAAAATACATAATATGTAACATCTAAAAGGATCGAAGAAAAATTTTTTTTTACTAGTCCTTTTTAATTCTAAATTTTTTTTTCGGAACTAATTTTTTTTCATGATTCTAATTTAATTTAAGATGATTAATGCTGTATTATCAAATAATCAATTTAATACTTAAAGTGATAAAGAAGTAATTTAATTACTTTGCACTTTCATTAATATTAATGTGTGTTACCCGATATTTTTTATACTCAAGGCATGTAGTTCATAGCTCCATTTTACCTTGTGTTTTTAGAATATTTTAAATAATATTAGCAATAATAAGCATTGATTTATTCTTTTTAAACTGTGTTTTAGCTACATCAATATTTTTCATGTTTTCTACTCTTTTTTATACTATGTAGACATTGATTTATGTATAAATACTTGTGTAAATTTTGGGAAACTATTAGTTAAATTATAGAATGTTATTTTTTTATCAATTGAAAGTTATAAAATTGTGTTAAATATAATTTTTAAATGTATATCTGCATTTGCATCATGTGCACCTTTATATTTGTTTCAAATATGAAACTAAAAATAAAATGCACAAAAATTCACTTACGTTTCATTACAATCATTATATGTTTAGTTATGAAATGTTACATAAGTTATTGTTCAATACGTATAAGTCTTTATTATGTATAATTCCTACTGAAATACAGATGCATATTTGGTGATAAAAAGCATATTCGTATTTATATAAACCAAATATGTAGCTTTGATTAATGAACTGTTTAACTGTCAAAATTGGTGCTACAGTAATATAATGAAGTGGAATTTTTTGAAATTCACTATATTTCTGTATTTGTAAATTTCGAAATTACCAGAAAAAAATTTAAAAATATGTAAAAATTATAAGATATTAAAATTAACTCATTAACCGTTACCACCCAGTGATCTATTTATAGACCCCCTCCAGTCAAAACTCCCAGTAAAAACGATATCTTTAAATAATTTCTTATTGACATTTATTTGTTTCCTTACACATGTGGCTGCACCCCCAAATGAGATTTGAAGCATTCTTTCCAAGAGCATTCCAACAGTTAGCGTCTGATGTTTGCCATTTTTTAGCTTCAAAGTGCAGTTTTCTATTTTGTATCCACCAGAAAAAAAGTTAAAAATAAGTTATACTTTTTTATGTGTTTTACATTTTCAACACTTTTTTAATTATTCTGGCTTATTTACATAAGAAAAATAACTGTTTTTATTATTAAATGTAAGTTTAAACATGCTGATCTATAAGTAGATCGCTGGACGTCAGTAGTAATGCACAGAATTTAATTTCAGGATAAAACTAAAATGTTTAAGTTTTTATTTTTTGTTCTTTGAAAAAATTATTATCATTGCAACGTGATCTAATAAAATTATTATATGAATTGAAAATGCGTGATTGTAAAGAAATGTAAATTGAAAAATATATTTCAGTTCATATTTTATTACATTCAAATGATGTAATAATTTATAAACTTTGCTGCAAAACATTAAGTAAATATTTTACTACTTGTCTACAATAAAGTGGCATTTTTGCGCATTGCGCAGTGATTTAATATAATGTTTTTTAAAATTCGTTGTTATTTTATAAATCAATAAAATTATATAGCTTAATTCTGGAGAAATACAATTCTGATCAAGAAATTTAATCGTTTTAATGAAAATTTGCTGAAAATTGGACATTATGATTTCAAAATCTTTTAATGATTAACCTAAATATTAAGCAAGCTGAGTTGATTATGCCTTATATAAGTCTTATAGAATGTTAACAAAAGAAACTCGATTTTAAGGAAAATTTATACTTACAACAGAAATTTTTGTTCAACAACAAACCTATATAGTTAACTATCTTGATTGACTGATTTAAAAGTCATTATTCAATAGAGTAGAAAGAAACGGAAGATTTAATTCCATGCTTTGAAGAATTGCTTTTTTAGATTTATTTTTATTAACAATCTATTTATATTTATTAACAATCAATTGAAATAAGAAACTCTGCTTTCTAACAGCGAAAAGTTGTGTTATTCTGTAAATATAGGTACATTTTAGCACATGTATACCAAATTTATATAACTGAGAGAAATTAACAATACAATTTTATTTAAATTTGTTTGAAATATTTATGCATGAAATACAATTGCATTTAAATTCAAACTAATTATGCTTTGATTTGACATCTTAAAGTTGTTGTTATTTTCGAAATATTTAGTCTATGAATATTTATTAATTCATTTTATGAAATTCTTGGATTTATTAATTTCTTTTATTATTTCCTCAAATTTTAGTCTATTATTTTTAATTAAATAAGCAATCTGTTTTTGCGAAATGGATTTTCATTTTGATAACTAAATTCCTTTTATTGATCACTCTATATTTTATTAGATTTTTTAAGAAATTGAAACTTTTAAGTTTACCAATATTAATAACAAAATAAATTTTTTATCTGATAAATAAATAATTTTCAGTTTAAAATATTGAAATATATATTTATAAATAAATCATTATATACCCGATAAACATTTCTTTACCTTACTATCGTGGGGGGGGGGAAATCAATAATCACTGATTGTAATTTTTGAAAAGTGACTGCGTGAAGAAATACAACGAAAATCATGTAATTTTGTAATACTTTGGTGAGGGAAATGCTTATAAGTTTCATTGATTCCATTCAGATAGACAATAGTTAAAAACATATTAATAATAAAAACAGCAATTTTGTTTCATTTGTTGATGTAATTGTGTTTGTTAATAATATTTATTTATGATTTCGGATTAAGGAACTGAAACTATTTTGGCTGTTTAATGAACAATAGAAATCAGACTATATTATTTTTTAAAGTATAATTTCAAGTTTTCACATTCGTCCGATGTGTATGTCTAGCTAGTATCCGAATGTTTGGAGCTCTAGACTTAGGTTCAACAGTTCATGGATTCGATTAATTCAAAGGTTATTTTAACAATACAATCGAATCTTTATTTACAATTCTAATAAATTTTTATAGGTTAAAATAATCATCTTTTATAATTTTCACATATTTACCTGTTGTAATATTTTTATATTTAAGAAAGTTAAATTGAAACAAAGGATTAAAGAAACTTATAAAAGTAGAATAAAATACACTTTTTCATTAATATTTAAGTTTAATACTTAAATCAGCAATAAATGAAAAAAGATGCAATTATAAGTCCTTGTTCCAATACATTTCAAATAGTGCAACCAAGTATCTTTCCCCATTTCATCACAATTAAGTTACAGTAATATTTGAAAAAATAAGATAAAAATCTTTGAACGTGATGCAAGGAAATTCTCCTTTTACCTTTCACATTAAAAGCAAAAATTTAATGAAACATGACGTTACATAGTTAAATGCTGCATTTTTTAAGATTGTAATTTTGATTTAAAAAAAAGCCAATTATCTTTTACGTTGCTTAGAATAATCTAATAATGGTAAATTAAGGAAAAAAAAAGAGATTAAATTTTTGTTTTACTTTGACATATCATTTCATATTTATGAACACAGTGGAACTTGTAAAATATTAAGCAATATTTGATAGTAGGAAAAAGCTAATGAACATTTTCCTGTTGAAAGTTAAATATTATCATAAAGCAGCATTTTTATTTTATCGAGATCGCACTGAATTAATTAAGGTGAATATTTTTAATCTTTAAGAAAAAAAATAATTAATAAAATATAATATCTATCTCATTTTTTGTATAATATTTTATGCATAATTTAATAATGATAAAGTAAAATGAATAGGTAACTAATTTAGAGAAGATACCAGACTTAATTCTAAAAAATGGAATAAATTTATTGATATTCTAGTGATATAAGTATATTTTTTTGGAATATCAGAGAGATTAGAATTTTTCAAGAGTTCAACAATGGTAATTTGAAAAGGCTTAGTTTAAATGTAATTTATTTATTGTAGTATTAAGATGAGCTGAATATATAAGTAATATTTTCTGAATAAATAAATGATAGCATGAAATAAGCATGTTGATTTAATTATTTTTTTATGTGTAACAAAATAAAATTAATACGTTTTAAATTTGGTATAACGATGATGTTATTAAAACATTCTGAACATGATAAAACTTAATACTTAGGAATAAATATTTAAATCATACATAAAAAACAATAAGCTTTATAAGTACACAATTTTTGGGGTTGCAAAACAATGATTTTTTCAGTCAATTTATATTTAAAAGTTCCAATAAAATTTCATACATTTTTAATGCTTTTATTGAATACTTAATATATTTTTCGTTAGTATCTGAATCATAATTTGTTTCTCTACAACATTTCTGCATTTATTTTGAAATTACATCGTATAGATGTATTGCGTTATTCGTTGCGATGTTCATGAAATTTTGCATCTTTTCATGAAATTTCTTATAATACACACAATTTTGCTCTTTTTCAATAAATTATTATGTTTATAAAAATCTTTAAAAATGAACTACATAATCTACTGAGATAAAGAAGAAATGCTCACAATATAATTTTTTATAGAATCTTCCAAAGTTTTCAATCATTGAACATTCTTAGTAACGAAATTTGATTATATATTTTTCAGACTAACTCTGTTTTGATTAACCACTTTTTTACAAATTCATAAATAGCAACTTTATGTATACATCATTGGAAAATATTTGATTTCTACTAGATAATTGTATTTTTGCGATTATCTTGTAAATTGTATTCTTGTATTATTATATCTTGTATTATTTTCTCTGCAGCTCTTCTTTCCATTATTCTTATTCTACATGTCAAATCCTGGTTCAAATATATAACTAACCTTACTATAATTCAAAATTATTGAAAATTACATTATAATTTAAATATAAAAGAAGACTTTCTGCCCTTGAAATTGAAAAGCAAACCATTACAAAATGAACTGATTTTTTTAAATTAAATCCAACCATATTTCATTAATTTCATGCATTTTGAAAAAGTAAGTCCGAATGAAATTTCTATTCAGTATCTAAGCAAAAGATGTAAATATAAAAAAGTACCTCTATATTTTATATTTGTCATGTTTGCTAAAGAAGTATTTGTGAAGCAAAGGTATTTTATATATAATATTACAGTTCTTATTTTATTAATATAATCTGATTTGATAAGACATTTGTTATTTTAATAACTATTTAATATATTATTTAATATGTCAGTATTTACTTTTAATTTAATGATGAAACTATGATGTTAATGTTAATTACTATTTTTTATAATAAATTATAAGGGACTACTTTCCTTTCCCGAGTAAATTCTCTAACTCTAATGCTAACATAATAAATATTATTATTAAATATAGAGAAATAGTTTCATGATTTCACTCGTAATTTAAAAATGATAAATAAGGGAGTATTTATAATACTACGATGATTAAAGCTGTCCTTATAAGCTATAGGATAGATAAAATAAATTGCCTACGTTATAAGCTTAAGGCATCTCTTAATTCATTCAATGGTAGCTTCTCCGTTGGGTTATTTACAGTAGCTTGATGTTAAGTCCATGAATTATGTCAAATTCTTGACGGAGTATAAGGGATGTGTTTTTCATTTTCTATGTTTTGGAAAGGTTGCAAAAACGCTTTCTGAGATTTGTTTACTGAAATAGGGAATACAACCCATTATTTACAAATAGTTTCTTGAAACGCAGTAAGTAGAGAATGTATGTATGATTTACTACAGCTTTTAAGCAACTGGGGACAAGTATTAAAATAATATTCATTAAAAAATGTGAATCAATTCTGATTTAAATGCGGACCCCCCATAATTTTAATTATAAATAATTAATTTATATTATCGTATTTACGTTTTATGCCCATGCAATACAATTTGAAGGATACAAATAATGTTTGAGAACTTAGAAATTAATTTCAAGGAATATGCGTTTTTTAATTTTGTTCACATCATATTTACTGCACAAAAAAAGTAGAAATTTTTAAATAAAACTTTATGGGATTTTATGTTTCTTATATTTCCTTGTTGTCGTATTGTTTTAAATTACTTTTACGAAATTTTCTGCTAAATGTATAACTGAATGGCCATCAACTTCATTATTAATAATAAATTAAAGCAAAATAGATAGCAATTATTTAATAATTAATAAATCACGAATTGAAACCACAGTCATCTAAAAACTATTGCGTTTTTAATCACAAACTAATTTATAAGAATATTTAATGAAAAAGTTAAATAATTTAAAAAGTGATGATAGACAAAATAATAAAGTAAAATCTAAATATTTTAGAAAAGAAAAAAAATGTGATTAGAGAGAATCACAAATTCATTTACACATGTTGCTGAAAATTTCCATTACTGTTTATAATCACAACGTATATTATAGGCTTTTCAATGATCTGTTTTTCTTTTGATGTTTTGTCTTAGATCTGTTTTTCTTTTGATCATCTCTGTCATTTTTATTATCAAAATAAATGCACTACAAAAGGTAAAAGATTTTTTCTGAATATTCATTATCCATTAGCTCTTAAAAAGATTTTCATTCATCATAAAAGTCTGTATCAATGTTATATAATAATAAAATATAAATATATTATTGTATGAAGTCAGAATTTTAATAATTCAACTCCTTTTATTTATTTAAAATACTATTAATATAACATTGTTTATACAATTAATTTATTTAATTTATGTTAGGAAATTATAAGAGAAAAATATATTTTCCTTGAAATATTTTTAAAATTATTCTCGGAAGTTTCAATTATTTAATTCAATTTTTATCGATATAAAAACTATTAGAAATAAAATTAAAGCATATATTTATGTTCAGAGTGCCTTATATTTATGTTCAGTGTGCTTTATATTTATGTTCAGAGACCCTTATATTTGTGTTCAGAGAAACATATATTTATGGAAAGTAAATTTATTATCAATAATAAAACGTCAGGGAATTCTTACATTTTGTATCTAATTATATTACAAAGTGTAAATGTGAATATTCATAATATCATTATTTCTTAAGATTTATAGTATTTTTTCATTCTTGAATTTGAGTGAAACATTATTTTAATTTAAAAATGTTTTTAGTTTTAGAAATTAAGTTTCTGGTGATTATGTTTTAAGGACATTGTGATTTATTACTGTAAAAAGTAAAAACAAAATTTCTATTTTTATTGGAATGTGAAAAAGTATTGAAAGTATGTAGTTGGTTAATAAAAAGACATCTCTATAGAGAAAAATATTATATTGGATTTTCAAAATATACAGACTTAAACCAAAAATTGAACATGTAAATGTATTAAAGTAATAAGGAAGATGTTTTTAAAAATTTGAATAAAAATGTAGCTTCTAATACTTGAATTTAAAGTAATATGAAATTCAATATATTTCTTAAGAAAGAAAGATATTGTAGATGGTGACTAATATATTTAAATTTATAATTTTGTGATATACAACCATTTATTTTCTTTTTATTATATGCATTAAGAAGTAGAATTCATACGTATAGCATACAAAGGAATTTTTATGAAAAATAGAAGAAATAAATTACTCATCAGAATGATTATTCTTAATCATAACTATTAAAAAAAAACTGCTTTAAAAACAAAAAAGAAACATACTGCGAAATGAAATAAGTAATTAAATAGAAAGTATTAATAAAAATAGTAATGAAATAGAAATGATAACAAAAAGAAAATAAAGACATTTTTTTATGTATTTTTCAATTAAAATAAATTTAGTGTAGTATTTTGAAAACTAAATACTTTAAATAAGAAATCAATTTACTTTTTTTAATTTGTTGTTTAAATGTTTTACCTCTAAATGTTTTGTAGAACAATTTACTTGTATACATTGAAAATTGTATGCGTGGAAATAACAATGTAAAATACACACAATTATATTAAATTTTTTTAAACCTTTTTAACAAAAAAATGGTATTTAAAAAGCTGAGAAAGGCTTATAAAATCATTTTAATTTGAATATTTTATAAGAATAACAGTATCAGTAAGACTTAAGATGTTTTTATTTACATTTTATACATTTAAACTCGAAACGTCTATGTTAATTGAAACTGAATTGGTGTGTTTAAATGTAATACAAATATACATTGATGGAAAAGTCATATATATTACGAAAAACTCTATTATACTTTAATAGAGAGATTAAAAATCAAAAGTTTTCTTAGATAATTTCGTAATATGGTTAAGGAATTATTTTAATTTATTAATAGAAAATTATGAATATATAAAGAGATTCGAAAGGAAAGGATTAAAATTTTTGATCATTAATTTATTTATCTTGGAGAAAATATATATATATGAAATAGCTGCCTGAAGGAATTAATATATTAGAGATGAACGATAGTTAAAAGTTTCTATCGATTAAACTTCTGTCTGCCAGATTTCAAAATTTAGTTTCTCCAAAATTAATAAATGAATAAATTCAACATTGATTTCCTAATTCAAATCATGGATAGTACTTTTAGCATCCTCATAACTACATCCTCCCTCCTTATATGAATTAAGTAGGGGCAATGGCAAATCAACCTTTTATGCCCCTTAATCTTACACGATCTCTGCCATGACATTACTCCTCCATCTTTTATGTCACTCCTCATTGCTGAGTTGCTTCCTCTGTCTTAGTGTGCGCTTTAACTGCTCTCAAATATTCAATACAAAGAACCTTGTAATTTATCATTGACAAAGGGATGTTAATTACATCTCGTGAAATATCCTGTTGTCTTCCTTAGTTTAGGGTCGCATCAAGTCTTTATTCGGTTCTGATTGAAATAAATTATGCGGCTAGTAATCATTATTGGTAAATACTATTATTATTATAATTATAAATTTTATTTGTATTCTAAGACATTAAATAAAATATTAAATATTTGTTGGGTTTTTTAAGCATAACATTTTTTATCCTTATTTCTGAATGATTTTAATTTTAACCAAAAGATATTTTAATATTTTTATATTAAATCAATGGAATTTTATTCTATTTTTATTAAATTGATTTACTTTACTTTGTATTCTAAATATTTCTCAATTCTTTTAAGTTACATTATATTTTTAACATTTTTATTATTAATATTTTTTCTATAAATATGTATAGTTGAGAATGACAAAACGATTGATTCTCTTCTTTTATGAATATCAAAATAAAAATTAGCATAAATGTTTTTACAAAATACTCAATCAATTAATACATCCTTAAAATGATTTTAACACTCTTTTTAAAATTTAAGCAAAAGTTGAAAAATCTTTTTTAAAGAAGGATTAATTTACCAGAAAATAATCTAAAAGTCATGTAAGTTATATGTAAAAATTTCCAAAAGAAAAATATTTTTATCGAATATGAAAAAAAAGTTGCGACAATTTAAAATAAAAATAAAATAAAGGTTTTACTGTGGAGGTCATAAATGAAAGGATACGTCAACCTTGAAAAATACCATTAGATAAAAAAGAAATGTTCAATAATAGAACTCGTTTTCAATTCATTTTCATCAATAACCTTCTTCAATTTACGGTACTTGTTTAAGTGGAACACAGTAGCTATTTTTATACTCTTTTCCTACATTAGTGTATTTATTTCTCTTAAATATTTTTCTAAATGATTACGTTTTCTATTGGAGTCATTTCTTGCTTTTTTATAGTATTAAAATAACCATAAAAATAATTTCCGTCAAATGTCACAAACACCTGGATTTCTTGACTGGGAATTGCGTTTTTCTATTGAAAATTTTGGTTTTCTACTTTTGTATCTTTCAATTCATCTTGTGTATTTTATCTTCACTTATATTTCATTTCTGAATTTTTTCCAATACTCAAGAGTCTGAAGATGTATTTATTTATGGATATTTGTGTATAAATCAATAAATACTGTAATTCACATGCTTCCAATTTGATTCTAGCAGATAGCAAGGATTATTTTGTAAGCTTGATAAGGAACATAAATTTGAAAATACTTGCGGTATTAAAAAATTTAA
>JAPDSC010105785.1:0-12925 GCA_026290005.1 Latrodectus geometricus | reverse complement strand
ATATAACAAATTTAACGTAAAAAGTTTCAAAACAGCACTAGCTAGGTTGGGAAATGTATCGATATTGTAACGGGGTAGGGGATGGTGGATTTGATGCTCGATTTGGCGTTAATACTATCGCACTCAAAGGATTTATATTATTATGTTTAGTAGTCTTATAACCTCTGGAATTAGCTGAGAAAATTGAGCAATCAAGTTGACCTTGACTCTTATTCTGGTTGAAAATTACGAATTATGAAAATAGTTTCGGCTGGAGCAATAGACAATTGGAAAAATATACTGAAACCAATTGAAAACTGAAAATGTAACGTTATAATAACAACTCAACTTTAAAAGAAATGTTTAACTTCAGGTATATTTGTAATGATTACAGGTACTGATTCGCGTTGCCAGTTCTGCAACCTAAATCCTTGAAGCTTACACCATTAGCTTGAAAGTGTTGCCTATTTTTTCCCCTTAATCCAGACAGCCGCAGTATTCTCCAAAGAGCGTCTATTTTGTCAGAGGTTAGACACAAACATGTCTAACCTGAAAATCATTGAGAGCGCAACCCCCTCCCTTCCCGTGCATTCAAAATAGCTCCAGAACACCCCGTATAATGACACCCGACGACGAAGACACGCACCTTTCACTTGGGGATGGCAAAAACCAATATCCGCAGAGTGTTCTTGCTCCCATCTGGGTCAACGTTCCAAGGAAACAGGTGCAATCCGGTAAAATGGCGACGATTTATTTTGGAACATGTTCCATTAACTTCATGAAGCGGTGTCTTTGTCTGAGGCGGGATTTGGAAAGGTGGATCACATGAGAGGGATGCAACGTTTGCTGGCTTTTGCCTCCATTGAATTTCGACGTCTTGGTATCTTTAGACATCGGATTTGGGAATGCGGGCAGCACATTGCAAAATGGTTGTGGCAACAGGTCAAGAAAATGACTTCGAACAAAAGGGGATACTCTGCCAGAAATTTGTGGAAGTTCCGAATGCTTCAGGTCTTCTTGTGTAACGAAGAAAATAAATAACCGAAAAATATTCTTGACGTTGTCAGAAAAAGACGAACTGTTATCTTTTTTTAAAGGAATTATAATCAACTGCAAAAACAATGAAGCGAAAATATCAGCAGAATATTTTTAAAAAAAATACGTAACTCAGCATAAAAGAGGTTATCAACAGTGATGATGAAGGCTGCAAATAATATAACAAATAAAGGTTATGATGTGCCTTTAGTGGGATGCTTTTTATAGCATTTATTTTTAGCTGAGTCTAAAAAACTGAAAGACGTGTGGATTTTGCTTTAATTTAAATTTATGATTTTAAAATTTTATGACAGCAAAATGATTAATTAATTTATTAACAGAGAGAAAAGAGCATAAATCATTATAATTAAAATATTTTTATGACACATTTTTACATGACAACGAATTTTTAAGATTAATTTATGGAAGATATTATTGAACCTCAATATTTTTACCACGTAGTAATATAGAAGTTTATGCATTAAATTTATGATCACATTGTTTCTTTTATTATTTATTTCTAATTACGGGCATCCTTGAGTAAGTAAATAACATTAGCCCATTTGCCGCAACAAGGCCGGAAACTGCTACTCTTTTTATCGTTACCCGGTGGGCACCTGTGAACCAAGTCACGAAGATATGAGTAGCATCGCCCACGCCACACCACCACAAACCCGTTTATAGGCAGGGCACATTCATCCATCATCTGAGGAAAAGACAAGAGAGAGAAAAAGAGAAAGTACATCTATGCCCGAGGCCTGATTCGAACCCATGTCCTCCCCATCCGAAGTCAGTTACGCTAATCACCAGACAGGTTGACCGGCATGATCATATTGTTATGTGTGATTATAAACATAATACACACACGTAAATCTCTATATTATTATTGAATTAATTAAATAAGATATAAAGCACTTTATATCTTTTTGAATCAACAAGAAAATGTTTTTAGTCAATGATACTCTAGAACTTTTAAGTATTTGAAGAATTTTTATCGACATTTTTATGAATGATAAAGGAAGCTCAGAACTTTTTGAATTGATTATTTATAACAAATATGTTTTAGATAATGAAATTAAAAATAAAATGTTTTAAAAAGTGTTCTTGAATCTCCCTAATAGTAACATTTATTCGGTTTATTCAAGCTTTTTCTCTTATTCCCTTTAAAGCCATTGCTTATGCAAATTTCTTTTTTATTCACGCATGCGCTCTAATGTGATACAACAGAGTACCAACTTGACATCTATTATCAATTTGATTCATTACTTACATTCACTTAGTTGTTGTAACTGTCTGAATATCAGGCAATAAACTAGCAATTATTCTTATTTTTTGTTTCATTCGAAAAAAAAAGAAAAAAAAAAGGAATTACCATAAAAGCAGCAGTGAAAGATATTGACTATGTGGAGTGTCTTGGTTAATATTTATCATTACGATAGCACTTCTAAGGGCGAGGCCACCCAACGACATTTTCTATTGGATACGAAATACGTCAATCAAATTATGTCATAAAGAGGCGCCATTCAAAATGAAAATTTGTCATCTGCTCCAAAGTTTCTTTGGTATAATGTTGTTTTGATTTTTATAAAATAATGTTTCCACAGCATTTTTTGATAAGCATACAATTTATTCGCTTATTGAAAGCTAAAAGAGGAAATGTGCATTTGCTTGAAATATACAAAGCTCTGAAACATGTATAATTTGTTTTGTCTTGTTAGTTTGAGACGACAAATCAAAAACAGTAGTTTTTGATTTATATTCAAAGTAGAGTTTGCACCTTTGTTATCATATCAAATACAATTTGACAGGATATTATCAAATTAATTTTTCTTACACATGAAAGCTTCTAAAAATATATTTCCGCATTATTTAAGATAAAATAATATCTCATTTATATTTGTGAGACACTTAAATCTTCAGAAATTAAAAAATAAATTATTTTTCTTAAAATGTTTTCATTTCTAATAAATATAAATTAAAATAATAATTTGACCTAAACTTTAATTTATAAAATATGTTTCAATTTACCAATGCATTAATGATAATTAATAATAAAATAATTAAACCAAAACGAAAATAAAGCTAAATCAAAAGAGATTAATTATTAAATATAATTAATGAAATTAGGTATATTTATATATTAGATAAAAAAAATAGCAAAATAAACGTAGTGTGAAATAATCTATGGATAGATCAATAAAGATTAACTGTAATTATAAATTAAAAATAAAAAATGCGCATAATACAAATTGCGTTAAAAAGAATTGTGTTTCAGTTCAACATTTTTATATCCTTTTACAGCTTTATGTTGTTCACAATATTTCCAATTATTTAAATTTAATATTAAAATTTAATTCAAGGTAATTTCAAACGATTAATAATTTTTATTGATGTTTATTACCTGTTTTTCTCATAAATATATTTATAGCTGGTTTCAAAATTCAAATATTTGCACCTAAACATTTTTTTATAGATCTCCTTTTTTGTTTGAATTATAATAATAATAATTGAAATTATAGTTTCATTTAGACAGAACGCTTTGTTGCATAGTTCATATTCTCCTTTTATATATTATTGAAGTAAACAATTTTGAAACATCCTTCTAGTTCAAAGAATGGCCACGCATTTCAAATCTGTTTTCAGAAATCTTAGAGAGATTGTACTTGTTCAAAAAAACAAACAATGTTTTGAGAGGCAACCTTCTGTAAATAAGTATATTTACAATTATCAAATACTTGCCATTTGCGAATTATTCGCTAAACAGGATCAATCACTACCTTTATTAACTCGGTTTAATAAATTCCCATGAGTCAATGCAACCTCAGCAAAAACGATGAACGGAAATTTGCAAGGATTTATTTGCTAACAGCTTGTATACATATTAACCTGAATTGTGATAGTAGATGAAAAATGGATTTTATTCTTGAAATATTCATAAGAGATGACATCACAACTGAAGGTCTTGAAAATCCATCGTCCTTCACCAGATAGTTTTGAACAGAAGGGGATTATGTTTGTTGGCATTTCGTGGGGTGCGTCTTTTTGAAACTCATAGTGATCACACTGTGTGTAAATTTAATTTTATAATAATCCTTCGTAATCGTATGTGATTTTATAAAGTTTCCGGTACTTAGTTCTGATCATCAGAAAAGAATGTACTCGTATTCGATTCACCATGGTTTAAGTGGTACCATCACGATATTTGGAATTCGTGGTACTAGATTTTGGGATCCGGGGTCTACTCCACATTTAAAAAATCAAAGGCGGTCTACCAATGGCAGAGCTAAATTAACGTACATATTTATTTTCGGTAACAAGAAAAAATGGTGAATTATGTAATTTTTCTAAATAAAAACTTAATATTATTATTTACAAAATAAAAATTTACTGACAAAAATAATCAAAGTATTCATGTATCAAAAAGTGATCATCCTATTCACTTCTTTTAGTTGAAACTTTAGTTTGGCACTGTATATCTGCGACAAGTATATCATATTGTGGCTGGTACGAGATTATTGCAGAGCATAAACACGAAATTAAATGTTCATCTGTTAAATGCGATCAATTTTTGTTTTTTGTTCATGGTTGAAAAAGCAGATTCGCAAAGATACCTTGATCTAAAGTATGATTTGAAATACAAAATCAATTTGTAAATATTTGGAAACGTTTACTAAGAAATTAATTTCCTAAAATCAGTATCGCTAAATATGCTCTGGATTTAAGAAATATATCGCATCTTAATTTAATAATTTCTTCCTAGACCGTAACTGATGTGATATATATTAAATGTCCTATTTTTTCAGATACGTTGTCCATCAATGTTGACATTTTCATTGTGACAATGTCCATCAATTTTGACATTTTTATTAATTGGAAATATCATAAAATTTATTTCTTTGAACCTACGAGTCAGCGAATCTTCTTTCAAATTCTTCAAACAAAACAAGTAAGTGTTAAGCGAAATCTTCGAAGTCTCGGTTTGGATTATGGATTCACTCTTCCTCCATGTTTTTGAAGTTTCTCAATTCATGTTTTCTTAACTGAGATGCATGCCTTTCTATAGTTTCTTTGAATGTCTTAATCGCGCTCATCATGTCTGCTTTAGGTTTTAAATAGTAAACTTTTAATCGTAAATCTTTGCACAGTTTGTTTTGGGTTTTAAAGCGTAGACTGTAGTAAATTTTTATTTTAAATAATTCATTGATTCTATGTCATTAGTCATAAATTAAATTTAATATTCGAGGTCATTATCGGGATGGTAGCGTGGACTACCTAAAATTTCTTCGCGCTTGACATCTTGGCCACCCCTGTATTAAAAGATCTTTCAGAAGATAGAATGCTGTGAAAACTGTAAAAAGCCTTTACTAAAAAAAGGCACTACTTTTTATTGAGGGACTTAGTCTATTGGTGCCCATATCTATTTCTATGACCGAAGGCCCTAAGGTACGAAGTATATATCGCTATTAAGAGGTCAGCCTAACGCGGAATCATAAGTGTTTAGTTCCCAAGCATGCTTGTTACTCAGTTTTATCAACCAACTGAATGGATGAAAAGATGAGCTAACCTTGCCAAACCCGAGGATAGAAACTTGGACCTGCGCATTGGGAGATCGAAAAGTTACCACTACGCCACTGAGCTTCAAAACAGATGTTACACCTATTTGATAAATAGTACACTTGCTTTTTCTAGTTAGATACGACTTAAAGTTTTATGCTATAGCAATAAGCTTGAATGTGAATTAAAGACCATCTGTTTTGTAGGTCTAGTATTCTGAAATATAAACTTAATGTTGTTCCTTTGTGTGTCATGGAAATTTTGAGGAAACAGACATAGCCCAAGATTGCAGTTAAAAATTACAAGATACCGCTTTACAAAAATTGTTAAAAATTACAACATACCTCTTGTAATGTATATACATTATAAAAGGTATGCAAGATAAGAGCCATTGCCAATGTATTTATATAAAGTACTTTTATGTTTGCTTTATGTTTCTGACTGTCTTTCTTTCAACTCAAATTCACTAAATGCTGTCAATTTTCCCTTAGTTTTAAGTCATTGTTAAGTGTTGTAGGTCATCATTTAGGCTGGTACTTTTCTTGTCAAATTTTTTAAAATAACCCAATAATGAAAAACATTATGTTGTTGTTACTTATGACACTTGGCGAAGTCAAGCCCATCCGTCAGGGTGGGCGAATGAAGTTGGAAAGAACGTCTTCCATTTTTTAACAGATCACACCCATACGAGTGTGGAAGTACGATTTTGGCTCATAAATGGTAACACCATCTGGGTCTTCCAATTTAGAGATAGGAAGCCAGAGAAGACCCATAGCCTGGCTCTAATCACCCTTAGAGGTATTAATTTGGAATGGGAACATGGAGAACCTTGCGATCACAACATATTTTTCGTCCTTCAGCAGCCATTAGTGAAGACGACGGATCATCGAATAAGACGAGATTCGAACTCACTGCCTTCCAGTAACGAAACCAACGCCCTAGCCAACCAGTCCACCATGGCCCATGAAAAACATTATTATTATAATGATACCCAGCTGCTAGGATCCATTTTCCTCCTTTCTAACACTATAAAGAGCGGAAATCCCTTTGTTTAGTGGGTCACCCAAAGGGTATGCGTAATTTAAACGCAGGCATAAGGGACACCCACAAACTTGAATCCCCAGAGATTTTTTTCACTTGGTGGACACTGTGATCACGACATATTTTACGTGCCTCATCTGCCATAGGCGAAGACGATGGATCTTCAGTTTGATTGGGATTCAAACTCACTACCTTCCGTTAACAAGAACGAATAGTCTAATTAACCAGGGCACCGCGGCCTCATAATAGAGAAAAACAATGAAAATACACATAACTAAGTAAATCAATAAAATAGGAAAAGAACACTGCTCATTGATATAGTTATAGCCATATTTCTTGAACTTTTGACACTATGATCTAGGTGTGGATCAAAACTCTCTCTCATGTGACTCTAAATGAGGTAAATATATAAATATAATTCTAGAACATTTGAGCTATGTGTTTTTCTAAACGTGCCTTAATCATTCCATTAAGTTTTGAACGAGATAGCAATAGCCTTTTACATAAAGGTAACATTCTCATACCCAGATGGCAGTGGGTTTGATAACTGATTCTTCTGAAATCTTTCATGAACTTATGCAAATTAAAAAATAGATGAGTTTGTTGTGAAGCTTTATGATCACTTTTCATACAAGAGGTGCAATTCAAACAAGTGCTTTACTGATAAAATCTACATTTAATGCCTTATTGTTTAAAATGAATTCTGAACCACTACAAACTTCCCGCCAGATGTCCTAATGTTGGTTTTAGTGTCTTTTTAATGAATAAGAAGAGGAACGGTTAGTACAAGCTCAAGTGTTGATCTCGTCCTTTGATCTTGGTTGTAAATTACTTAGCGACAAGCTACGTTTAGTGTTTTGTCAGAAACATCACAGTAAACGAAACATAAATTGCAAAACACATGATAACTCTGTGGGAAAATGGGTCTGTCTCCTGTTCGATGGTTAACACTAGAAAGACCGCTATGCTGAGAGGTAGCATGTCCGTTAAAAACTCCTATATCTCACCATTAGTTGGTCATGGCTAGTTGGGAAGGATGTCGGCTATCCATGCCCAACTGAAGAAGTTTAGTGGTTTTAGTTGCTGGAAACGAGCGACCGGCAACGTTTTCCAGTAACCTCCTCATTAAATTTTAAATAATTGCAAGTTCCAAATAATTAATACGCATCTTCGTATGCATGTTAGAATAAACTACCATGAACCCATTTCGAATAGAACAAAAATATCAATTTAGGATTGCAAACCTTTCTTGGTGTTAGAGAGTAACAGTGAACAGAAGTTAATAATTCGCTGAAATGTTGCATTCAACTCAAGGGCATTGGTCTTCTTTCTCGTCAAACTAATAGGAGAAAAACTGTCTACCCGTGTCCTTGGTTATTCGCCATTTGCAGATACAGAATGGCAGAAAACGCATTTTGAAAGTGTATTTTTAGAGTGCGTCCTCCCTCAGAAGTTGAGTTGGCACCGTGCCGGCTAGTGCGACCCCCTCACGGCCCTCCCTTGCATTTCTCCTTCCAATTCTGAAATTTCTTTGTTGAGGAAACTGTCACAAAAACTACGACTTTTTACCGGAATTTCAGTAATGACAGCTAAGGTATGTTCCTCCCGGTGTTAAGTGTTCCCCGAAATCACTTGGGTCTGCAGACAAAAAGAAACTCGCCTCAACATTCTAGTATTTGGAGTTACCCCAATTTCGCATGGTTGGTTGGATATTCTTAGGTTTGTTTGGATGAACTGAGGTTGGAAATTCCTAAATGAAATAAATTTGATTGAATAATCCGAAAGAAACGTAGACTTAAATAAGTACGTAGGCAAATGATGTTATAAGAAATATATTCAGAGTAAGCTTCTAAAAATATAAATTAAACATTGATCATAAACTATTATTTTCTGGTAGTATTAGAAATCATTTAGTAGATGTCCCAACAGCTAAAAGCTCGTTAGGACATGTATTTTTTACCACTGTCTTTAAGGCAATTTGTATTTACCATTTATGGAGTATTATTCCTTTTCTGAAAAACCTGCGACACGCAAACTTCCAATAATATTCATGTGCCTCATTCCAAACATTCTCCTCTACATATGTGCCAATGGAAAGCACAAATGGACATCCATTCCCTGTTGTTCAAAAGTAGGTAGTTTCGAACCAAGGACTTTCCTTCATGAAAGAACTTATAACCACTAGATTATAGAGATGACTTTCAAAGGAACATTTGATAATAACTTATGGACCGTTTATTTGAAGCGCCTTTCTTAGAGTTTTGCCTTCAGGGAGGGTGTTTAATAAACAGTGGACTATATTTATGGGTCACAAAAAGAGGAAGTGCAGAAAACTTCCAAGCACCCACCCTGATAGATAAACATACAAAAGACGCTACGTAACTTTAGTCTCCTATTGTTAATGATGATATTTTACACGAAGTTTACAGTAATTGATATTGATTTGATGAGATATTAAAGTAATAAATGTTAAAGGATCGCTTACATGTTCAATTGACTTTACCTATGTTAAATACAGTGACATCAGCTCTCTTAAGGTGTGTTTCTGGTCATTAGATAATCTGGCTCGCGCTATGGCCATGGTGGCCTGGTTGGTAAAAGTATCGTTCTCATTATCGGAAGGTTGTGAGTTCGAATCTCGACTAAACCAAAGCTCCATTGTGTTCCTTAATGGCGACTGAGGCACGTAAAATATGTCGTGGTCTCAATGTCCACCATGTTCCCATTCCAAATTAATACCTCTGGGGTGTTAGGAGCCAGGCATTGGGTCTTCTCTGACTTCCTATCTCTAAATTGGAAGATCCAGATGGTGTTGCCATCTATGAGCCAAAACCGTATTTCTACCCTCGGGCTAGGACAAATAGATCGTAATAGTATTGCCTTCCAAGTGAAATAATACATCTAGGGTGGTGTAGGTTAAGTATAATGGTCTTTTGCTCGATTCTTGGCTCAAAATTACGAAGACTCACCCGGCTGTTTACACCTAACTGTTAGAGACCAACCCTGGGCTAGGTACAGGTAAATGATGTGAGTGTACCAGCAAATAGGCCGCTGCTTCTTTATTTGTAAGCAAATTTTAATTATTTTGGAGTATTTTAGAATTTTAATCTGTTTTTTTTTCTAACGGTGGACACTGGGTGGTTAACCCTTTGTCACAACAAGGCCGGAAATTGCTACTCATTTAGCATTACCCGGTAAGCACCTTGTGATGGTGAAGTCACGGAGGTACGAGTAGCATTGCCCACGTCCCACTACCACAAACCCGTTTATAGGGTAGGCCACATTCATTCATCATCTTAGAAGAAAGGACAACGAAACACGGAAAGTGAGAGGAAGGAGGGAAACGTCCAAGCCCAAACCGGGATTCGAACCAGGGACCAACAGTTAGATGTAAAGAACGCTAGCCACGCAGCCATTGGCCCGAATTTGAATCTGTTGTGGTTTAACTTATTTCATTCTATATCCTTTGATTCCTATTAGTAACTTTGACAAATGCTACACCCTCTGTACACACAAATGGTAAATTACAGATAACAAATGCCTTATAATTTTCGTTAGCAGTTAATTGACGAGGGCGACAACTGAGCTAACATCCACACTAAGCAATATTTTCGGAGGTACATTATACCCTATGAATATTCAATATGCATAGATTATATCATTGCGTCTATCTCTGATTGCGTCATAAAATAAATTATATTCTATCTTCAGTTAAACTATTTAATTTCAATTCACATTTAGATATACTTATGAAACTAGTTATAAAAAGTGTTCTTCATTTATTCATGGATCTAGATTTCACAACTAGTGATATAATTTTTTTCCCTCTTAAACATTTGCATGCCCCAAATGAGGTTTTCGTAAAAGATCACATTATCTTCCTCATCAAAAGATTCCGTCAAGTCGTCGTCCTCGCAAATTCTGAGGAAGGAGTCGTGCCAAGAAATTCTGTTTCTTGGTGGTTGTTTGGGTAAGGCGTAGCACCACGCTTCTTTTTTACTCGGTTAATTTAGTCTTTGTCTCTTCCCACCTCTCCAGAACATTATTGGCACTGACTGCCGAATCTCATTAATACAGGAGAATCAACAGGTACAAGATGGGTTTTTTTTAAGTGTGCCCTGTCAGCAATTTAATAGGAAAACATCTGTAATCAAATAATGATAATCTAAGCTTTCGTGGTAGGAAATTTTGGCATATCGCATTTTTACCCTTATTTTAAGTGGTTCATTTTCAATAGCTAACATAATACTGGAATCTGGTACTATAATTTTTTGAAATAATTTAAATGTTATACAATTTCAATCTTGTAGTCAAACATACTTTCAAGCAAATCTTTGATAACAATTGCCTGGACTAAAATCTTCTCTTACCCATAAAATACTTATAAACACACCCAAAGTACTGATTCTGAGTCAATGATAATCGAAATGCTATCCGCATGGTTGACATTTTGGATTTAGCATCTAAAAATAAAATATCTTCCTTAAAAAATATCCTTCATAGTTAAAAATTTTGAAAAACTATTAAAAAAATATTAGTTTGGAGAAAAAGAAATCCATTATTTTTACGTGAACTCTTTGTAACTTCTTTCAGATTCACTTTGTAAAAAGGTTTAAAACAGTTTTCATGTAGATTTTTAGGTCTTGTGCGAAGCTACGACTGTTGACATGCTGTCAAGTTTGATCATTTTTGATATTTTATAGACATTCTCGACGATGTTGTATCCATGCGAGGTGCATCTTTAGCATCCAAATACTCAAACGGAATCGACGAAACCAAAATTGTGCGTAACTGGTTGTTACAGTCTTATATAGGACGATAAACACCTTTCACAATTTTAGCCACCTTGTTAGCATTTTCGCCGTTACAAGAGAAAAACGAAAATGTATCGAATTTTCTGTTTGTTGTCTTCCATTTTTAAAACCTTGTACTCGTAACTGAATGAATCAAACAAAAAACCGCAAGAGGATATTTTCGTGTCAAATGACACCTTTCCAATGAGCATAAATTTGAAATTGTTTGATAGATACCTCAAGAGATAGCGATCTCTACAGACGTCTATTATCTACAGAAGCCGATTTAAGTCATTGTAAACAAAAAAAAAGTTAGTAGTTAACAAAAACGTAGTTAACAAAAAAAAAAACAAAACATATAAGCCGTTTTCGCCGATCTAAACTAACCATAAAGTGGATGATGTGATTTATTTATTGCTTGCATAAACAATCAAATATTAATATTTAATGTGCTTTACATGCTACATGAAATAAATTTACCTTTACTTAATGATTCATAAGTATTTATTTTTTAATAGCGGTATCAAGAGGGAAAAAACTCCAATAATATATAAAATAACCAATCCCACTAAGATATTGGCCAACATTTTCTTTCCGACAGCTCACTGAAGAGCTCATCCCACTGACAAATTGACTTGTTTTTGATGGGTGTACGAAATTATAAGATTAAACATTATTGGTGAAAACGATTATGTGTTCAACTCACAGACCAATTATAAGTAAAATAAAGTGACGTTCACATGATCTCAACTGTAACGAAAGAAAACCACTTTTTGGTTTAAAAAAAATGTTCTATGCATACGGGAATGCATATAAATTATTTTGACATTTTCAGTCACAAGCATTAGTAACTTCAAAGAATCTAAATTTCAATATACGATATTTTAGGATGCGTAGTTAAAAAAAATATATCACCTATTTATCGTTTATAATTACTATATGGGTGTAATACGATTTTCTACTCTGGTTATGATACCATAAAGAATCATTCTATAAATATACAGACACAAACATTAAGTTTCTTTAAAAAAATTCTTAGAATCGGTAATGGTCAAAATAACTACGTTTTCTAACATAATTTTAATCAGTAATTTAAACATAATTTTTATTGCAGTCTTTGTGTCGTGTAAGAGTGGTCTTTATTATATGACACACCATCTTTATTTTAAATTTACACATAGAAAGTGGTCTTAAAATAAATGAAAGGAAGTCTCTCTAAGTGGAGAAGTTTTGGAAAGCAATTGCCAGCTCAGCTGTCGATCACATCATTTAACAGTGATTTAAAATGTGATGATTTGTGATGTAGTATTTAGAAATTTGACTCGAAAGAAATGGCAGTAGGAAAAGAAAGCTGTAAAAATTTAAGTAAGGAGTTTTCGTAATTCTTTAGAAATAATTTAAATGAAATAAAATCATGAAGTAAATTTAGGTTATAGGTTAGGTTATGATGGACATTTTTGGAGCTCTATGCTAATATATGCTTGTTGCTCAAATTGAAGAGAATAACTGGAGATGATTTTTTT
>JAPDSC010105762.1:0-23627 GCA_026290005.1 Latrodectus geometricus | reverse complement strand
AGGCAAATTGGAGAGTCAACTCTGCAAACTTTTTGAGAGAATTCGAAATAGAATTAGCTGAAAATTATCCACTGTGTTAATTTAAGCAATTAACAATTTATATAGAAACATGGGGTTTTAATAATAAACTTTCTTTCTCAAAAATTTATGGTAAAGAAATAAAATTATTACTTCAAAAACAATAAAAGTAAACGCAATATTTTCAATATTATTTATTTTTCAATTATGTTATTTTATTTTTGAATAATATCGTTATTATATGTTAACAAGTTAACAGTGAATCAAGATGTTTGTATAGAAAATCATTCAGAGAAAGTTTTGAATAATTATCCCTTTCTTATATTCCCTATATTTTGACGGAATGATTCTATAAATGTGTGTACTTCAATTTTTAAATATGTCCAGCTTTTATAGGAAGAATTTAAATGTGGGAGATATTTGTCATTCCTTAAACGAATATCTTATTTATTTTCATCAGTTTGGAGTAAAACCTATCTTAAAATGAATTTGTAATATATGAAATTAAAATCTTAATAAGTTGATCATCTGATACAAAATACATATCTGAATATTTATATTATCTTTTTAATCATAACGGAAGAAGTTACACACATAATAATACCGTGAGGGATATTTTGAAGACAATTGAATTTCATACTTTATGTCTCGTAAACTTGACCAATTATAATTCAAATCCTTTCCAAAAAATAACTACACTCAATACATTAAATATATTATGAAATGTTTACAAAAACGTTCGGCCGTTATATATAATGTTTATATTCAAAACAATATTAAATTTGTAATATTTACAAAATTATTCTGATAAAATACTCCTTTTTTTAAATAATGGGTTATAATCAATTATACAGATGGCTTCGCTTGAATTAACAATTTTATTAAATAATATTTACATGGTTTAAGAAAGATAATATTCTGAAGAAACATATTTAGTGTTTCTAAATTCATTCGAAACAATATTTTGATATCTTATTTTACATTGAAACAAGTATATTATTAACGTATTCTCTTGTAAAAATATTTTAACATTAATTTTCCATTCCTCAAACCTTTCTGCTACATACTGGTAAAGGAAATTTGAATAATAATATTTGGTTTTCTTTTTCTAAAAATAACACGTGTATAAACATTTCTAAGAACATCTCCTTATTTATGATTGATTTTCACCATATAAAAGCAAAGACAATACTGCAGTTTAATTTATTTATTATAATAAAATTATAGAATGAAACTTAAGTGTTAAACAGCGTCATTTTTAAACAAATTATTGCATGTCCATCATAAACTGAGGGGGAAACGCAAAAGGTCCTATAAAACTTGTCATTTCTTAAAAGTACTTATTGAATACTCTGTTTTCTCAATTTTATGGTATACATACCATATATAAATATATTGCTTTCAAATTTAAAATATGGTAGTAAACTGGTATTCATTCAAGTAAAATTTTCCAATTAAGTAATTTACAAGGAAATTGTTATGTTCCACAGAATTATCACTCTGGAAATTAGTGAATAATATCATTTCTTAACACACTGAAAGGAAGAGATATTTAAGTGTAACGAAATCCATTCATCACACACATTTACTGTAACACTACAATGAAAAATTACCGTATTTATCCTTTTAAGTTGGGTCGACATAATTTCATTGCATTTAGTATAAATTACTCTTAGACTATTTTATGGCATTTAAATATTTCTAATGTTGAGGTATTAAGCCTTTTTGTATGTTTAACTATATATTAAAATTATCGTTAGTTGGCAGAGAACAATATAACTCCGCGTTTTGTACTGCACGCGAATTCTTGGGTTGTGTGTTCATATTTAAATACACTTATTGTAAGTAAAAAAATCAATTAATTTAAAAATTACATTTGATTCAATCTTTAAATATATTCATAATTAACTATACTGCATAATCTTTTTAAGATAGTATTTTCAGTAAATAAATATGTTTTATTGATGGTAAAATAGTTTAACAAACGTAGAAAATAATATAAATATTTTGAGAAATAAATGTGCGATGTTTCTTACTACATAAAGATGTGATTCATTTAATCATGTAGAGATAAAATAAATATGAAGGAAGTAAAAAAAAATTTTTTTAATATGAAATTAAAAAAAAAATAACATAAATTAAGAAATTTTTTCGAATTATGTGATTTAATATTTAGTATTTAAGATAGCGATACAAACGTTTTCTATTGCTAACTTAAACAGTAAAATGTGAAATATTAAATAGTTCAATTTGAAATAGAATAATTTTAACTAGTTATGAACCCTGAAAAAGAAACTTAAGAATAATTAAAACTAAACAAGTTGTAAAGAATATATTACCTAACAAAACTTTGTAAGAAATCGCAAAACATAAAGAAATGTGTGCGAATGAAATTTCTAAATTTTATGTTTGAAAATAATTTCACAAGTATATGAGTTTCATTTGATAAACATACTTAAGACCATACATTAATTTACCTTTCTTCTTTATAAAATATGATAATCATTTATTGATGTTAAATAAGTAACTGTTCTTTACAAAAAGAGAATAATAAAATTTCAACAGTATTCCCATGTTGGTAATGCCTAGTTCAGGACCAGATGAAAGGAAGCATGCTGGTATAACACAAACGACCGATATTACAGCTAATCAAATATTATGGAATTTTATTTAGTAAATTTATTGAAATGTACATAAAGATAGTTTTCCAGTTTTATTATATATAGCGTGCATTCAATAATGTGAAATAAATGTTCTTTAAGTAATGCGAAGATCGCATACAATAAAAGCAATAAAATATTCTAAATTGAATTACCTATTTTATTCTAAAAGAAATTCCTTAAAAAAGGTAATTAAACAAATTATGCAAAATTTAAAGCCACTTATTTTAAATAAAAAGAAAACAATACAATTTTTTACTTTAAGATTCATCTTTTAAATATAAAAACATAATCAAAAGAATTGAATGATCATCATAATAAAAGTTTGGAAATTACTTGGAAAATTATATTACAATAAGAATGTTGGTACTTTTGCACTTCAATAAATTTATTAAAAAAGTTATGTTTTCATTTTTATGTTCAGAATGCATAGGGGTTTTCATGAATATATTAAAGTAAACTATGAAAAATTAAATATTGAATTTCATGTTTTCTTCTTCTGTGCTGTAAGAAAATAAGCAAAATGTATTTAATAAAACTGTGCACAGTTTTTTCTTTTTATAAAAAAAATTTCTAACTTCAAAAATTGAGGAATTTGAAAATAACTTTCATACTTGCATTAGCTTTAGCTATTTAGAAAGCAGAAACAAAACAAAAGGGTCCGTGTCATATTAGAATAAAATTGGTTACACGAGAACGCAAACGAACTAACAACAAACGAATAGCAAGAATTGCTTTTAGCTTTTTGACTGGGAATATTATGAATAATAAATTTCATTTATCTTTTAATAATTATTTAAATGAAAAATAAATAATACTTTTTTTAAGTTTAATGCGTTTTATAAACATTAAACCAAATATCAAATGTAAATGTAATATTTTTCTGAACTTCAAAAAAAAAAAAAAAAAAAAAAAAAAAAAAAAAAAAAAAAAAAAAAAAGAAAAGAAAAGAAAATAGTAAAGGTTTATAACAAAGAAATAAAGCATATCTCTAATAAAATCTTTAAAAACTCATAAAACAAATTAATAGTTTATTGAAAATTGCAAAAATATTTTATTTTGATACATTAAGTCTACTTCTTTAATTAACTCATCCGTATTATGATTGCTTAAATATATTCATTAATATTATAAAAAGGGTTAGATGAAAGCTATTATGTGTTTAAATGATTCCGATATTGAAAATAAAAAATAGAAGTTCTACAAGTCACATTTATAGAAATCATTTTTTATTAAAATAAATTCAAATAGAAACATCTTGAAGCAAAGGAATATTTTATATGATTACAAAAATGTATTTATTTAATGAAACATGGAATTATCATTTTATTATCTTCATCAAATGAAAGTTGAAACATTAATAATCAAAACATATAAAGAGATGTAGAAAAATCAAAAAGTCGTGATAGAAATTATAAAAAATTGTTTGAAATTTCTAGCAAAATAAATTTTTATTAAATAAAACATTTGCTTTTTAAGCATATTTCCTCTCTCAGGAAGTAAAGTGGAAATTGTAAAAGCCTTGAAGTGCATTCAGTTTGAACGAAGATGAAATCGGATACGTATTTTTTTCTGTTTGATATAGAATTTGAAAAATGCATTTGAGAAATGTAAATCAGCAATACATCGAAATATTCAGTTATATATATCATTGTTGAACTGCAAATCTGACACTAACATGAATATGGATTTACTAAAATCCATTGAATAAAACAATAGAGAAGTAAAATAATGATTTTTGTATTTTAAAGTTGATGTGACATAGAATGTTTGTCGTTTAGACTGTAAAATTACTTACAACCCAACACTAGAATATTTTGGCAATCTTAAAATAATTATATTCTATACAAAGGAATAAAAATTAAATAGTCTTTTATGATAAGTAAAGTCAGAAATTATCTCTTTGAAATTAGTATAAAGTGTAATAAATTTTATATTAAAATGTATATAATTTTATATTATTTTTGTCTCTTAATATTTCGTGATTTTAAAAATATCAACAATTACTCTTAAAATGGATAAGTTGGATTGTGAATTATAGCATTTAGATACAAAATTAAGATTAATTAATGGACATCAGTTTTGTTCAAATTAATAATATCTCAAAGTAACTGCTCAAATTAACATGTTTACATCTATAATAACCTAACTTATTAGTTGAAATGGTGTTGTTTTCGAATATATTATAGGGTTTCATACGTTTAAAGGATATCAAGAAAAAATAAATCAAATAGGTAAAACATTACATTTTTTTTACATAGATCTGAAAATTTTTTGTGTATTAAATGTTTTCATAAATTACTTTATTTGAGCTTACACATATGAATAAACTTTAAAATAATAATATCAAAGTACAAAATTAGCAATTTCCAAAGGCTACAGAATTTTTACGTGAATTCAGCATGGCCTTATGATTTTTGTCTTTAAAAATTAAAATAAGATATTAATGTGTTGTCAGATCAAGTGTTACCTAATATTTTGTTACACTAGGAACATTTGCTGAAAAACATTTTTCGAAAATTTGACAGGGATTTAATCATTAGTTAACCCTTTGGAGTTTGTATGGGTCACACAGTGTGACTCCAAGGTTTTAAAATCAATAAGTTGGGAAAATTAATTATCTTTAATCAAACATACAGTATCTTCCTCTCTGACACTCTCTTGGAATAAGAGAGTTTTATCACTTGTATTTTTTTTCTTGTTTTGAAATAACCATTTCCAGGGATACATATGTTTTTCAAATGTTATAGTGACTCTGTGCCCCATACGACCAGTTTTGTTCGAAAATTTTTTACTGTAAGTAAATCAGTTTAATATTGCACAATGTTTTCGTTTATTTTTTACCATTTTATTTCTAAACAATGAAGCATAAATCTAAATCAACAAAGATGGAATGTTTCAAAATATTAGATTAATTTAAATCTTCTTCAGAATATCTTGATAAAATCAGTGAAGATTAACCTGAGGAAGAACTATAAAGTTCTAATTATTGTAATTATGAATTTGAGCAGAGTAATTAAATTAATGAAAAATCTGAGTTAGGAGAAAATATACCTAATAACAAACAAAAATTAAACTGTTTGAAAAAAAAGTAAAATCAAATAAAAGAAAAATCAGAATAAAACATGTAAAATTTTGATCATTGATGAAATTTATAAGAAATTCATAAGAATTTTTCAGTTTAATAATGCAACTAAGGGAGATGTGGATATAGTAAATAAAATGTCTATAATCTACTCCTCTAAAAATGCCATAGAAATAAATAAATCAGTTATTCTAATGCTACAACAAAGAAAGATCCAAACCAATATGCAAATAAAAATATTAAAGTACTGATCATTATCCCAGCTACGTATAAAGACATGAACTATACAAATATTTTCAGATAGCTCTTCCAAAAATCAACGTAATCACTTCAAGCAAATAGAAGATATTTGAATTCACAAAAAATCCAAAACAAAGTTCAAAACTGACAAAGCTCAAAGTTTTATGTGTCTAAGAAACAAGGATAGTAAAACTACAATTTATAACTCAAAATGTGATAATTTTAATTGCAAACATTTTTCTTCTTTTGTGTGTCATAATTATAGGTTGATTCAGAATCATATTAAAAACAATTAATTATATTATAATTTATGGATGTTTTATCACATTAAATAATAAAAATAATTTTTTAAGTTTAAAATTATAGTTTCCCAATTATATATATCATGCAATTATAGCTTGTAATGAAATTTTTATTTCAACTTTATAGCTTATTTTTTTAATAAAAGTCAGTGGTTTGAACCAGTCACCCCATGAAATCCTCTAATATCGGTGTACGGGTGCGCCTTCTACCGAGTTAAATATTTACCTATAGCTATTATTCAATAGTTATTTGAGAGCTCAAAATCTATTCATTCATATTTTAGAGTAGTATCTGATATTCCAGACATAACATCTGCTTTAGATTAGTTATTCAAAAAAGTTCAATAACTGAAAAGGAGGGAATGCTGTGACCAGTATTTACTTCTTAATTTTTTTATATTTTCTGTGCTATTTGTATTCGATTTTATTGCGGTTCGATAGGCTGTACAATTATATAATATATATTTTTTAATGAAAAACCTATAAAGTATATAATGTATTTAAGTAATTTATAAAAATGAATTTCAAGTAAGCAGGTTTTATTTTATTAATTTTGTTTATAAATTTTAGGCCTTACTTAGAAATCGGTATGATATTTAGGTATCCTCTGAATCAGTATAATCAGAATAAATTTTCCGCTGATAGAGAATGATATTTAAACTTAGAAAAGGAGAAAACTTGAAAAATATCATATAAGAATTTATGCATGAAAAGGACTGAAATGCAAGACTTAATTTCTATTGTTCAATAGAAGCTAGGATATTTTATGCAATTTTGAATTTTAGCCATTTTAAGTGATTTAGTGTGGTTAAAATAGATTATAAAGAAACTGCTTGAAGCTGATTCATAACAAAGGTATTTAAAATAAGATGAAATTATTAAATTTCTCGAGTACCCTCTTACATTTTAAAAAAAAATTCACAAAAAAGCAATGATTTATTTATTCATTTTCAGTTTCAGATATCACTTTACTTTTACATTTTCCTTAGTAAGGCTAATTCTACCAAAACATACAGTTTATAATGAATTTTGAAGCCTTACATACTGATACTACAGAGTTACAAATGAATAAAATGAACAAGAGATCTGTATACCATTAAAGCAAAAATCTTTTGTGAATAGCTTGTGTTACATTCTTGGTAGCATGAAATCTAAATTCATTTTCATAATTCAAAAACCATGCAATATTTTAAAGCACTCGTATATTTTTGGCTAAGTATAGAGACGAAAACATTTTAAAAATATTTATTTTTTTAGTTATTTGTGTAAATTAGATGCTATAGCCTATAGTAATATTTGTATAATACAACAAATTTTCTTACCAGAAATATTGTTTTACAACTTTATGAATATATCAATGCACATTACACAAACATTTACATACATTACATAAACATATTTGTTCAAAAAAGAGTAAAAAATCTATATTCTCATTTGTTTTATTTGTTTTCCTTTTAATTTCTATTCATTTTTCAAACTGTTTATAATTTCTCATTTATTTGAAGGTGTTTTAAACAGTTTATTTGTGATTTTCTTATTCTTCATAATATGTAAACAAGTAAATAAAAAAATATGATTTTCCTTCTTTTTCCTCATTTTTTTTTTGTTTTTGAATTCAAATTTAATTTAATTCATATTTACAGCTGTTAATTTTTTAAGTCGCTATTTGTTCTGTCTTTCTTTGTATACATTTATGCTGTATTCTTTTGCAGTATAAAATATTCGTTTGGTTATAAATGAAGCAAACTTTTCCTATATATTTTTATGTATTTTATTAATATGCTTTTAAAAGAATTCACATTGAGGAATTACATTGAATATTTACATAATGTTAAGTTTGTTTATGAATTGTTCATTGTTTGTGATAGTAGACCATAAGAACAGTCTAGTGCTTATATTTTAGAACTTTAGTAATTTTTAGAACTTCAAATTTAGGAAGCGGGGAACCTGATACACACTACACTACACAAAATGATTTTTTTTCTTAACTTGTTACTCAAATTATTTTTTATTATTTATGAAAATCTTTAAACTTAATCAATTTGAGTAGTTTCCATCTTCCAAAAATAAGAAAAATACCATGAAGAAAAGTAGAATTCTATTAAGGTAGAAAGTGATTCATGTTTCATATTTAAAAGTTACTTCATTATTATGTTAAAAAAACACAATTACCATTGCCGTGAAAAATGCATGCAATACACTTTATGTTACTGGAGAAAATATATCCAAACTCTGCATTAATTGGCGAGGTTATGAATTGGCTACATTTAGGAAATGGTTATATTTAGTAAAACTACTTCTTGACTTTTAAAAACAAAAAGTCAGAAATGTATAAAAGAAACTCAGTGTTATTTACCACATTTAAATAAAGAACTTAATTAAATTTTGCATTTAAATTTATTTAAAATATTTTTAATCACGTCACAGTTTATTTGTAAATAAAGACAGTGATGTAAAACTTTTATGAGTTAGTTATAAATTAATTATCCTGAGAAGAACACAACTTTACAAGCTCAAAAAAGAAAAACACAATTATTTAAAACTTGAAAATATTTTTCTAATTATATTATGGATACTGTAACAAGCATCTTTCATAAACGATTTTTTTAAGTTGCATCATATGGAATACGTAAACTATATCAGACGTATTATGCAACATTATCTTAATAAATATAGGTATGATTTATTTTTATATAATCAATAAATGTATAAAAGAAAATAGTAAAAAATCAGTATCGAAAAGAACTTTTTGCTCTTTGGATATGCACAATTTTGAAAGTATTTAAAGCTTGATCTAACCTTTTTATAAATAAATTCATATCTTAGAAATGACATTATACGAAAATATAGTAATTTAATCTGAGATATGTCACATATTTTCTCATTTTACCTTTCACAAGTGTGTAATGAAGTTATGAAACATGGAAAATTGCTATATGATGTCCCCTGTTATTTATTTGAGAAAGTAAACATTGGAATCTCCCTCTCTCAAAATTTAATTACAGGATTTTATTCATGCAAGCATTTGTTAATGACTTACTTCTTTCTAACAAATTAATATGATTTCAAGTAAATTCTTATCATTTTAGTAATTCATGTGAATAAGTAATTATGTTTACTTAGAGATAATAATTGGAATATTTTCTTTCTAAAGCAATTATATATGTGGCGTTGAGTGATGGCAGAAATTTCTCTAGGAAGAATCATTGTTTCGGAAAAATAACATTATGTATCAAAACATAATGTCTGTTCACTTTCACAGCTAATAGCGTTAATTACTCTTAGATTTGTTATTTAGGAATGCTTATCAGCTTATTATGCTTATTTTGATTTAAATAACTTTATTTATTGTATTAAAAATTATTTATTTACAAAATTTCATTTCTGTGTATTAACGTTTGCTCATAATAAACCATTTAGTAATCACTATTTGTTCTAAAAGCTCACATTTGATTTAATTTTAAAATTCATTATTTTTTTTATTATTTTCTGTATTAGAAATTGATAGTTAGGGAATTGTTTCACTTAGACCATATTGTATTACTTTATCTAATGTATTATTTTAAAGTATACAATAAAATCATTAAAAAAACAAAAAAAATATATATCATAAAAAAAGTATTTGTGTGATAAAAATAAATTATTTATTTTTAAAATATAATTTTAAAAAATAGACCGATCAACATTATAGAGTATCAAATCATATTTTAACGATATTCTAATTAAATGTAATGAAAAACTGAATAAATTGTCTTTTCAAATTGTAAGAAATGTCCACAATGCTTAATATAATGATATTAAGTGTAAATATGTACATACAACTAATAATAAAATCAATTATTTTAAAAAGTTTAATATATTTTATTCATGGCTAAAGAAAAGTTCTTTTGAGTAATGTTAGAAAATTACCATTTACATCGTTTTTAATGTTGGAACGGTTTTAATATTTAATGATTTGTGATAAGTTTTTGTCATTTTATTAGTAATAAAAGATTTTTTTTACTAATCTTAAATTAAAAAATGGAATTTAAAAATAATTATGGAAAGAATAATTGATCATATTTGTAACCAAAGTTCTGCCTTTAATGGTATTTAGTAAAGAAGGCATAAAAGTAAAGCTAGTCAATAAATTATATTCATATTTCTGAATGAATGAACAAAGTAATATCATTTCAAAGATTGCACTTTGTGTAATAACTATAAATTTTTCAACTGTAAGGACCAAATAAATGGATCTTATAAAAATTGATTAATATTTGCAAGAAATTTAAAATTTTAAATAATTTATTGATTTTTCTTTCAAAGTGGAAAATTGTGACAACCACCCCTTTATATAAACATAATTAACTAGGTTACAAATTATTAATTATATTTTTGCCTTCCTTTTTGCTATATAGTTCTATAAATAAACTTACTGTTTTACTCACAAGCAATAAAATGAAATACTATTTATGATATTTTTTTTTTTTGTATTTTGTTACAATTTAGAATTATGCTCTCATTCTATAGTAATAATTTATATTGGTTGTTAATAAGTTCATTTTTTGGTACAGCGTATCCGTTTAAAATAATCATTTTTAATTTATTCACAACACACCAAACTAACCTCGTGGTTGACCTTGAAAAAGAAATTCCATTAAATATGTTTGAAAAATTGTTTAGATTGTGATCCTAAGCGAGTACCTTCTGTTTGTGCAGAAAATAATTAAATTCGGTTTCCATAACTGGAGTCTCAGTTTATGAAAGCAAAACCTGTACTAATATTTCTATTAAATAACTTACAATGGTTGGTCAAATCATAGAGAAAGGAGTAGGGGAGGGGAAATTTCCCCCTTTCGATGAAGTATCAACTGTAACCGTGCGGCCATCTTAGTTAGAGAAGAAAAGCGCTTATTTTGTATTCTATAACATAAGTGATGAATTTATTTCTTAATTTTTGATATTTAAGCTGTATTATTTTCTTCATCTGAATTTAAAAGTAGAAATGGGGTGTTGTGTAGCATACGGATGCACTAATAGAAGGAACAAGAAATTGGAAGGAATAACATTTCACATGTAAGAAAAATTTTGTGCTATGCTTAAGTATTGTTTATTCGTAGTTTGTACAAATCGAACTATTATTGACCATGCGTAGTTTAGGAATCACTCGAAGCGTTCTTCCCTACTAGCATTTGAAACTCCAACCAGGATGGCGATAATGGCTTCAATCAGACCTAATGCATTTGATAGGATATGCCCCCTCCACAACTCCTAGCTCTATGGGTCAAATAGAGACACATGTTTTATCACATGTGCGGAATATTATTAATAACAGTACTATTAATAATGTTTAAAAAACAATGGAAAACTAAATTATTTATAATATTTATATAGACTCATAAGAAAGTAGATTTAAGATATTGATTCAAGATTTTGAATTAGGGGTCAAACGTTTACTCTAATAAATACAAAACTTTGGTGATGATTGTATGGCGGAACATTTAATTAGTAGTTAATGATTGCTGAAACCATAGACTTGCATGCTATGTTAACCATTTTAAATACAAACAGTAATAAAACTTAATTGTATGAATTAGATAATATACACTAAAAGGCAAATGAAAATATAGCTAACATTGCTTAACATAGTAAAATACATTGTACAAGTATTTCGCATCCTGAGTAGTTGGTTCTGCAGTTAAAAAAATTAATGAAACGTCTTTTGAATTGATTTAAAAATTGGTGAACTAATTGATATTTGTAGCTGTTTCATATCAAACTCTAGATATGGAAACTAACGTAATTGATCAGCACAGTGAGTAAAACCGTGTAAGTATTAATTTCATTGTTGAGAGATAGATATTAAAAAATTTTACTTTATCTAATTAGAACCTCCCAAGAATTGTCATGTTATCTTTAATGAGAGGAATTTAGGTCTCAGACTTCTAGTCGAAATAGATGCTGATATTTTTGATTTGTAATGAAATGTAAATGAAAGATGGAAACTTCACTTAAGGTTTCTGTTTCTGCTAATGACTCCCCCTTAAGGGGTTTGCTTTCTTTAAGTAAACATGGGTGTCACAATCCCGAGGTACCCCAGTGATCTGTCCTCTTCTTTCTTTTCTTCTCTCCTCTCTCCTTCTGTTTTTTTCTTTTCTCCCTCATTGTGGTTGCCTCTTATGAGGTTGAGGGCTCCCTTTGAGTAGCTATTGGCACTCTATTGCTACTAGCTTCTCTTGGGGACTAAATCACCCACGTGTTTGCCGTGCGTAGAGACCCGTGTCCTTGGGAAGGAGGGTCCTGGTAATTGAGGGCCTCAGAGACCAACACATTACTTTGGTCTCTGCTTTAGGTAAACGGGAGATGAGATGTGCTCCTCAACACATCAATCGGCTTTACGGATCAAGCGATCGGTACATCTGCTGAATGACTCGTTGAGGGTGCATGCCATCTCAGGAATGTACTGTGAGTTTATAGGACGTGATTAGCACTGGTCAAGCTGGTCTGCATCCCCTTGTTGGACTCAGTGGTGGGTGGTGCGGTCCGGTCCCGAAATTTTAAATTTATCTAATGGAGAGCAAAAATGTTTCTCTCCTTCAAGAGCAACTTGGCATGAATGAGAATTCTAAATTTGATGAAATAAAGAGAAAGGAGGGTTCTTTTAAAAATGTGTCCCCCTTTCTCAATCAAAAAGGAATATCGGGATTAGTCGGGGAAGTCAAAGATATCCGTAAGTTGAGTTCAGGTGACTTATTAGTAGAGGCTACAAACTCCATCCAAGCAGCAATGCTAAACAGATTCGGTTGTTAGACAATATTGAGGTAACTGTATTTCCTCACAATAAAATTTTTTACAGGATGTGATTTCATCAAGAGATTTATTGAACTCGCCGGCTGATGAGATTCTCGAAAATTTGAAAAGTCAGAAGGTCTGTGCGGTCAAACGGCTTACTGTCAGAAGACATAGTAAAGTTATTGAAACTAAACATCTCATTCTTACTTTTGTGACGCCAGACCTCCCAGACAATATTAAAGTTGCATATTTAAATCGACCTGTCCGGCCCTATATACCAAATCCCTTGCGATGTTTTCAGTGCCAACGCTTTGGTTACTCGAGAAATGCTTGCAGAGGCAAACTAACTTGTGCTCGCTTGCGCAGCATTGGGCCACAATAATTCGACTTGCACAGCAAAGGAGGCACATGTCAACTGTCATGGTGACCATCCCTCAGATTCTAGTAGTTGTCCTCAGTGGGTACTAGGAAAAGAAATTACAACCTATAAACTGAAAACTAAAGTTTCCTGCCCTGAGGATAAAACAAGTTACCTCTCGCACACCGCAACCTGGAATGAGTTATGCAGCCGCTGTAAAAAGGATCACTAGAAGTATTAGTACTCAAACGGATACCCTGTCACTCCCCGTTACAAGATTACACTGAACAAACATTGAAAAGCCAAAATTTTCATCTCCAATCATTAGAAGAGCTTCTTTGGCTAAACAAACTGGCGTTCAGTTTTCTTTAATTAAAATTTGCAAAGGAGGGTTTCCGAAAGTCCTCCTTATCCACCCGTAGAGGAATATTGTCCCTGGAGGCTGATGCTGTCTCTTTTCATCACTGGGTTGATAATTTATCACTCTAGGAAATGATCGAAGACTTGCCTTCCAGCTCCTGGGGAGGAGCTCTTCTATTTAAATAATAACTTTCTTTATATTTTGAAAATGCCATGGTTTACGTTCACATCTTGATGACATCAAGTTTATTATATCAGCTTATAATCCCGCATGTATAGCTCTACAGGAAACTTTCCTGAAGTCAACGAATAATATCTCTATGCGTGAGATTCAATGCTTCAGAAAAGACAGTGGTGACGATGGTGCAGTGTCTGGGGGTGTTTGTATATTAACATCAAATAACTTCGCCAGCACTGCTCATCCAATTAATACTAATCTACAGGCTGTGAAAATAAGAATACATACCACATGCTTAATTACAGTCTGTAGTCTGTATTTACCACCACACGTTGTCATCCACCAAAAAGAACTTTTTGTTACTAAGTGACTTTAACGGCCATAATACCTTGTGGGGAAGTGACATCACAGGTTTTCACGGTCGTCGGATAGAGGAGTTTATTTCTGATAATGTCCTCTGTCTGATGAATACCGACGAGAAGACATGCTTCCGCATACACACAAGAAGATTTCATTCTCTTGATCTGGTCATTTATAGGAATGGAACAGTTGCAAATGATCTGCATAACAGCGATCATTTTCCACTCGTCATCTCCCAGACTGGAGGTAAAAATGTGCAACTACGCCTACCTGCTTATGTGTACAGTGGGGCAGATTGGATGTTATTTACACAATTGCAGTCGTTGATGATACAACGGTTACGTTTGAGGAAACTGATAATGCCGTTGATAAAGTCACTAAAACAATTATAATTGCAGCTGATACTGATGTACTAAAAAGTTCTTCTACACCAAAAAGGCGTTACAAACAGTGGTTGAACAAAAAATGTCAACAAAAAAAAAAAAAGGAAGTTACGGGGGTTATTTCAGAGCTACCCCACAACGGAAAATCTTATTGCCTTTAAGAGATCAAAATTTTTAGCTAGCAGAGCTCGTCGTCAGAGTCAGAAGTAATTCTGGTCTCGCTTTGTTTATGCAAGAACATCTTCCACATCCAGTAATCAGTTATGGAGAAAAGAAAAAAGCAGCCAACGGTATCCATACGAAATTTTCAATTCCTGTCTTGAAGGCCGGAGCTGCTATATACTCTTCTCCTATGGACATCGCTAACGTCTTTGGTGAAACATTTGCTAGCGTTTCCAGCTCCGATTCTTATAGTCCTTCGTTTTCAAGGACAAAGAGTCTAGCTGAGCGAACATCAATCCATTTCAACTAATGACAAGTTTTTTCTTACAACTGTGAATTTCGGATGTTGAAAATGAAGAGAGCATTACAGCAGGCTAACAATACCAACTCATGACCTGTCGGAATCAGCTATCAAATGCTTCAACATTTTAAGTCCAGATTCCCTGTTGAACTGATTGAATTTGTTCAATAGGATCTAGACTGAAAAGGAATTTCCATCACTTTGGAGCGAAGCAATAGTGATTCCGGTCCATGAACCTGGTAAGGATCCTTCGAATACTTCACATTATCGACCAATGGCTCTAACGAGTTGCCTTTGCAACTCTCGAACGTATGGTCAACGTCCGTCTCGTGTATGTCTTAAAAAAATAAATGTATTCATGTCAATCAGAGTGGATTCCGTAAAGGAAGATCCCCTCTTGATAACATAACATTCTTAGAAATCCAAATCGGTAACGCTTTTGTGCGGAGGAACCATCTGGTGTCCATGTTCTTCGACATCGAGAAGGCATACGACCGTACATAGCGATATGGAACTTTCCATTCATTATATGATTTAGGCTTAAGGGGTAATCTCTCGATATTCCTGCAAACGTTTTTTACTCTACGTGTTTTTAAAGTACGTATTGGTCACTTTTTGTCCAATCATTTTATTCAAGCCGAGGGTGTACTCCAAGACTCTATTTTAAGTATAACAAATTTTAATTAATTCATTAATCACATCCTTCATCTTCTATCCCCTTTGTTTATGACACTATGTATGTTGGTGACCTGCAAATATCTTGCCAAGGTTCGATTAATTGAGAATCAAGCTTAATTGAGAGACAATTACAAACATCTGTTAATAAAATAGCTACACATTGTGTCCATAGAATGGCATTACTTTATCTCCTAGTAAGAGCTGCTGTGTCCATTTCTGCAAAAAAACCAGCATTCACAATGATCCTGTTATATATCTAAACAACTCTCCAATATCTGTAGTCAATGAGATTAAATTTCTTGGTGTGATATTTAACCGAAAGTAAACCTTTATTCCGCATGTTTTACATCTGCGGAAGAAGTGTGAGCGATCGTTTAATATCCGCAAAATATTGTCAAATACTTCTTGGTGTGCAGATGGCTTGTCACTGCTTCGAGTCTATCAATCAATCATTTTATCTCAAATTGACTACGGATGTGTTGTACATGGATCTGCTAGGTTTTCTGTTTTACGGAGATTGGATATTGTGCATCTCTCTCCTTTGAGGATTTGTTCAGGAGCATTCCGCAAATCACCTGTCCAGAGTCTTTATGCGATTTGTCAACAATTGCCTTTAGACCTGAGACAAATGATGCTGTCTCTCAATTATTACGATGAGGTTTAGTCTGATGTGCATCATCTATACGTCCCTTGACTTTTACTCATGCACTAAAGAGATTGTATAATGTTCGACCTTACAGCATCCAACCTTTTCTCACTGAAACTAAAGCTCAACAATTTTTGACAGACTTATATGATGTCCGTTTTATTAAAACGGACTTACATTCACATCCAACCTGGTATGATTCATAGATTAATATTATTAATCCATTTGCTCAGTTTAAAAAATCGGACACAACCTCAACGGTTTTTTAACACCTTTATCTATCCCATTGCTGTCAATATTCATCATACACGCCTGTATTCACAAATGGATCTAAAACTGCAAGACATGTTGGCTGTGGCATATTTTATGCTAATACCAGTCATGGTTACAGTCCCCATACGTCCTGATCCATATTTACTGCTGAAGCTAAAGTCATTCATCAAACCTTCAGCTCGTGAATATGGAAACATTTTATAAAGTCTTGCTGTATATTAACAGTTTGAGTGTGTTAGAAGCGTTGAAAAATTCAAATTATTGTCATTCTGTTGTGTCCAAGATTTTAGGAGCAGTGAATTCCCTTGCTGGCAAGGGTTATGACATCATTTTCTGTTGAATCCCAGGTCATGTAGGTCTAGAGGAAAATTAAAAGGCAGATGCAGCCACTAAAACGGCATCGTCCTTACTCCATTCATCTGTTCCTGTTTTCAAAGTGAGAAGAGTGTAAAAAGATTTGAAAATTCTCTCCGGCGGGAGTTATGGAGTATGCAGGTTTCTAACAAATTATGTGCCAATTTCCTATATCTTATCTCTTCATCAGTTTTACCGATATGAAGAGCAGATGTTAGATTAACTCGCCTACTTATCGGAAACACAAGTTTCACATAAGAATTTTTTTTCTAAACGAACCAATTCCATGGTGTGAAACTTGTGATGAACCATATACTGCTTATCAGATTTTAATCTCATGTCCAGATTTTACCCTTTGTCGTTATACATTTTTAAAACAATATTTTAACCATGTTTGATTTGGTGGGGCAGATACCCCACGGAGACCTTTTTGCATTTTTGAGGGCAATAGGTTTCCTTGAGTTTATTTAAATTTTAAAATTGTATTTTCCTTTATTTTAAAATAATTATTTACAATATTTTTTGTTTTTTAATTTGATTTTACTGTTGCTTGGGTTTTCTAGAATAAATAGATAGTTTATAGGAACAAAGCTTTGGCGCAGCTCGTCCCTTTTGGACCTTGCGCCAGAAAACCCAACCAACTGCTAATGACTCAAGATAATTTTTATGGATTTTGTTGATTAACAAATGATATTGGCTTTCACCACGAATTAAAAAGAACATATTTTTTTTGTGTTGTTGGTATTGAGTAACTGGTGTTCTCCTGGTAACGACGTTAAACAGACAGCTTGTTAAACTTCTTGACCTAAAACATAACAGAATCCCCCTGTCACGATATTCACATAGCATATCCTATACTCCAAACTAACCGCTAGAGGGACATTGAATTGCGCATTTAAACCAATACTAGGTGCACATTTTAATAATATAAATATTTACAATTATTTGAAACCTAAAAAAATATCCGTATTGTTTTAACCGACAATAATGACAATTACATTTCGAGGTAAAATAAGAAAATAAATTTTTCATGAAATATAATATCTGAAATTTCCCATTAAGCTAGACTCTCAATTAACGAAGTGTAATTTTGTATTTGATAAAGAAAGCATTAACTAAGCACAACTCATGTCATCGAAATAATAGAGCTTCTTTTTCCTCCTAAAGCAAGGTGATTGTCTTCAATAATTAAGATAAATTCACTGCACATCAAATACTTGTTATCAAATGCGAATTATTCAATTTAGTTAAGAAAATAATCAAAAATTTAGTTTCGTAATTTTTTAAATAATCACTGAATAATGCCCATTTCATGTAGGAAAAAAAATCAGATGGTTCCGAAAACTCTGCGGTAATTTTTAATCTCGTAGAGCTTTGTACCCAATAAACATCCACAGTCCGTTCCATTCATCCTTTTTCATCTAATCTTTATGGGAAAAAGTTTTTTTCTTAAGAAAAGTTTAACTTATTATCCAGTATTTTTGAACAAATTTTGTGTTAAGAAAGCAATAATGATAATCACGTTTGAACGATTTTAACTTAACACCATGACATTTACATTACAGAAGATTACCTTAATAATGCAAACCCCTCTAAAACAGAATTTTTCAAGGAGAACACTTCGATCAAAGAGCTCTTTGAATACATCATTTGTTTCCTCTTTAATTAAAGAACATTTAAAGAAAATGTGATTACGCGAGAGACTTAAAAATAATATTTTTCCGAACATAAAAATGGCACAAGGTATAACTTGCACTTAATGTCGAAGTATAGCATATTTATGAAGACAAAAATAAAATAAGTGGTTTAATGCATAAATATTCTAATAATTTACAAGTATGAAATTCAATTTGTAAGTTTTGTGTGAAAAATATTTTGAACAACACATGGAAAGTCGTGACCATACAATGACATACCCAGTAACAGTAGATCGCTTCGGCTTCCTGTGGAAAGAAAAATAATATATACTCATTCACAATCGAATGAAAATACAGGGGATTAAATTTCCTTTTTTTACTTTAGCTTCTTGCAAGAGCATTCAACAGAATACCGTTTAACCAATTTTGAAGTTTCAGAGTGAACATACATCTACATCAACTGTCAAATTTTATTTCTAAACATAGCTCCTGGGAAAACAATTCAGGAATCTCTCAAAAAAATTACAGAGGTGAAGACATTGCGAAAATTAGTTTTAAGGAAAAGACCATGACGAGCCAAGTTTCATCATTGCAATGTTGAATCCAACGCCAGACTATTAAACAAAACAGCTTGGGAAAACTTATTGTTGGTGAAAAAAAGTAACTTCTAGAAACAAAACTTTAGAATAAAAAAAATCAACCAGTAGACAACAGACATATAAAAATCAAATGATATGTATAAAGTACATAATACGATATACTGAATAGATTAGCTGCTCTTATTCAAAAAGTGAATGCAGACGATTTCATAAGCTGAAAGTGTCATATAATGATGAATAATGTTCTAGTGTGAATTTTTAAAGAATGTTTTCACTCATTCTGCCGGGAAACCAATTCTACTTTATATGTTAACTTCTATAAAAAATAATAAGATTATTTTTATAAACACAAAACACTGGATCTTCTAAAGAACATTATAATTCTCAACATGTCTTGCTATTTTAAATTAAAAATTATTCCTTGTAGTTAGCTTAGAAACATTAGACCACGCTATTTGAGCACCTGTTCATTAATGTTCTGATAATAATTATGAACTTCAATTTTTCACTACCAAAATGAATTTAACTGAACAAATAAATAACTCTTATAGTAGAGAATTTTTCTATATTTTCACTGCATATATGTATATTTAATATCCATTAGAGGATACGAATTCCAGATTTCTCACACACAAAAAACTCTTATAAACTCTTTAAATCTTAAAATAAACTTTAAAATAAACTCTTAATAAATTAATATAATCAATTTCAATGCTCAATTTATGTATGCCATATGTGATATTGTCTGCTTTATAATATTAAGGTGGATGTTTTTCGCATAATATTAAATTTTCTCTATCATTAAAGTTGCAAGAAAAAACTCTATCGACGCTAATTTAACTCTTTTCATCATCATTACTTACCGGGCTGCTTTCAAATTAATGACAAATATACCTGTGAAAAGCAGAAAATAAAACCGTGCACGTTTCAGTCGATTCAATAAACTTTTGCATCTGAGCAAATGCAATACTGAGTGATCAGGATTTGGGTTGTTGTTGCTTTCTACACGTTTGATATACACGTTGAGAAAGTAGTGCTTCAAGTCGCTAAATATCTAACGTGTCAGAGTTTCGTGTGGCTTTACCGTGTCTATTTGCATTTTTTCCTTTGAAAAGTCTCATACAAAAACAAGGCTGGAAGTCGAGATCAGTTAATGCAAAACATGACTTGAAAATAATATAACTGTAAATCTTATAGTGCTTAATATAGCCTCCTCCAGTAAAATTGTTGCAAGATGACATACAGCTTTACTTTTCTGTGGTTAAGCAAAGAGCTGCATTTGTTATTTACTATTTTATGAACAAATACAATCATTTTAATTTCTTCTGAGCACACAATATGTATTTTTAGGAGCTTGTGGTAGTAAAATTATTTAACATTAATAATTGTAATATTGCCAATATACTACCAGCTTATAACAATATACAACTTTCATTATTAGGAACTTGGAAAACAGTATCAAAACATCCCTTTCTCAAGAGATAAAATTTTAATGGTTTTATCACTCTGATTAAAATACAACGACAAGATCGGAATTACAACGATTAGATGCAAAATAATTTAATCTACAGAAGAAATTATACATATATTGAAAAGTACGTTAAAATATGATATAAGTACATGATTATAAAATAATACAAATACACGATTATAAATAAACAGATTGCAAAACAAATTTTTACATATTATCACTAATTTTCATTTTTGCCCTACAAAACTTAAATAACTATCATGCACATAACTTTAACAAAATGAGACTTATAAAATCTCACTTAAGAATTCTCTGCAAACTTCTGTTAATAACCTTGTTAAATAAGATAAAAACTTAATGCAACTGTTGTATGCAACACATTTAACTTAACATCTTTTAAAAGAAATGTGTGCAAATGATGGAAACGTAAAAATTAAAAATATATGAGATATGCATTCGTAAAAAGCTAATGAATAAAAATAATATTAATAATTAAACTTTCTCTGCTTAAACACATTTGTTATTTATAAATGCGTTTTTGTTTATTGTTATTTCGTGAAATTTGGGAATTTTATTTCACTCAATGTAATTCAGTATACACATCTGAAACTTATCATTAAAGTCTTAATCAAGGGTCTAAATAATTCCAGAATGTGAATACTATTACAATTTCATAGTAAAAATGTTCTTATTGATTGGATTATGAAATAAAATGAAAAACAAACTTTTTATGTAGTTCCATATTTGTTATGGTTAAATGAATTATAATCATACTTTTAACTTATCACATGAATTTTCAAAATATTAAAATTTATAAACATATGCGTTTGATTTTCATCCACAATTTTATTTACAATATCTTTTTATTTTACTTTGAGGCATGTTTTGTGCCATAAAACTCAATAAATAACTGGATATGGCATGCGTTTTGTCATTCATTTAAATGTGCACAGTATTTTATATATTAATGGTGCAGTTTCTATTTTATGAATGCATTTTATTGAAAAATATCATGTTTTGCTAATTTCAAACAAAATTGAAAAAGTTTAAACAATTTAATTCAAATATTAATTGAAAATTTGCAAATTTTAATTTTTAAATGAAAAATGTTCACTGTTATTTTGTCTGAAGACATATTAATCATTTGTCAATTTTAAAAGACATTCATCATTTTTTTCAATGCTGAAAGACAAATGTATTTCCTGGTGATAAATTATAGATTTTTGTTTGTAGTATCATTATCATATTCTTCTCGACACTTTTTCCCCGTATTAAGTATGATTCATCTTAGTAAAATGCAATATTAATTCAAAATATTTTCCCTTTATTATAAAAACACATTTTTTGGTAGGTAAAGCCTACAATAAATGCTGATTTGAAAAAATATTTCCAGGAAGATTTCTATTAAAAATTGACCAAATATATAGCTTGATTTAATATTTTTGCTTGTAATTTAATTTTTTAAATACTTCCTCCATTATTTTAAAGTTCAAAATTTTATCAAAAATGTTTAACCTTAGAATTTTCAATCGATTCATCACATAAGTCCGGCATTTTTCACTCTCTGATTTTTAAAACATAATTTTGATTCCAAAATTTTTTATATAAAAATACTAAATGGTACCGCCGAATAAAATAATAATCATACACATTTATAAGTTTAAGACATAAAATAATTCTAAAATGTTTCTGCCCTTTTCAAATGCAAAGATATGTGTTTGTTAAAGCTGATATGTCAAAAATGTTCCCAAAATTTTGAATTTAAGTAGTAGAATCTTTTGTATAATTTATTGCATTCACAAAAATATGAATTTAAAAAGTACATGTAAAGTAACATGCCTCATATTCATAAGTAATATTAAAGTTTTGAATTAGGAACACAAATACTTTCCAGAATTGTTTAAAATTATGATTTATTTTATTTCATTTTTTTATTTTTGTCTGATCACGATTTTTATAGTGTTTAATTTACTTATGAGAAACAATTTCTTCTCCAGTAAACGCGTATTAAAGTAATGTTGCTCGGAAAAATATTTCGTTTTATAAGAAAACGAAAAACGTATAGTGAATAAGTATTTTATTGAATTGTATATTGTCAATTAAACTCCAATATCTCTTACCATATTTTTGTTCGTAGCATGATGTTATACTCATAAAATAGCTGGTTTTCACTAGTCAATAACTGATAGAGGTGGGAAAAACAAAATACATTTCCGACAATCCAATATTTTCTTTTTTGCCTGTTTGGTATCGAATGAGCCTCATTTGAAATATTTTTTTAATGTCTAACTAACTTTACTAACGGGATTTATTTCCCTTTTTGTCCATCTGAAACTTGAATATCGAGTGGTTAGGATGTGTATTGTCCTGTGAAATACTGAGGAGTTTTGCATAAGATTTGCTTACGGAGGAATATATGAATGGATCAGTAATACTTTTGTGTGGGATGAAATAAATTTGTTTTTATTTTTACTATTGATAATTAAATATTTTAGTGATACTATATTTTCATTGATTTTCATGAAATTTTATTACTTTTTTGACCTATTGTTAATGTATGTTAAAAATAAAAATGATGTGAGATATAGATCTCTCTGATAAGAGAAATAAAGTAAGGAAAATATTCACTAATTTTAATTCCTTAGTAATTAGTTTAAAAATAATTGCATTTGTATTTGAAAGTTATCTTAATGAGGCAATTGTAAGACTACCTTTTAATTTAGACATAATTTTAAAAAATAGTTATATTAAATTAAACGAAAATAACTAAATATATAATGATTTTTTTTTT
>JAPDSC010105760.1:362331-380193 GCA_026290005.1 Latrodectus geometricus | reverse complement strand
TTTCAAAAGAAAGTGGTAAATATTAATATCAAGTTTAATTATTAAGAATAATTTGATAACTAATGATTGTAATAAATATAAAATTTAATATTATTACTATATAGATAAGTTATTTTAAAAATGAGGTATGAACAATGATTATTAGAAAGATACTTAAGATACATACACATTAACTAAACATTTCATGTTCAACCCAAATATTTTTAACAAATTATTAAAGTTTAAAACTAAATTTTAAGAATTAATCTAATCAATTACTCATTTAAATATTCAAATTAGTGATAACATTATAAATTGTGTTTAGTATTTGGCAATAGCTGTTAAAAAATCTTAATACAAATTTGAAGGCAGTAATTTCATCAAGTAATGCTTAAAATTACTACTAATTTTAACAAATATTTTTTTAACACAGGTATACTGAGAATATAAGAATATTTAAACCATAAATAATATAAGTTTCAAATTGAAAAGTATAATTTCTGCTTTAGTGGAAGAAAAAATAGCATAATAATTAATTTTTTTTATCATTACAGGATGTTGACTTTCTAAAAGTGAATACTGTCATGTAAAATAGGAAAAAATATAATTTGTTAAAACTTATATACCTATTGGTTTTGTTTTTTAAACTTTAATTTTTTTGTGTGTAACTAATAACTATTTGTTGTGAAAAGTAACTTGTGGGAGTAAAGCTATTTTCTAGTAATTGAAGTTTGATATAATTATAACAAGTATATTCCTAAGTTATTGAGAATTACAATGATCTTTTATGAACTCTTTTCCCTTGTTAACCTATGACTACTTGTTTTGCAATAAGTTATCAAAAATTATCAAATGTATTTGAAAAAATATTTGCATTTTTTTAACAATATTAAAATTGTGAGGAAGAATTAAATTTTATATTCTAAATACTATATTTAGGAATTATTAAGCTAATACATTTTTCAACATGTATGAAAGCTTTTATTTTTGATAACTTAAATTTTAACAAATGTGGCCTTGAGCCAGTCCAAGTCTTAAAATATACATTAAAACATAATGCTAAAAATAATAATGAACTTTAAAATTATTATTTTCTTAAGTTAGAATACAAACCACACAACATTTTATAATAACATACCTGGTTCTCAACTTCATTAATATTACGATGGATCGATGTCAAAAGCTGTTCCCAGCCTACTCGAAGAGTCTAGAAAAACGAAAAAAAAAAAATTTGTATATTTGATAAAAAATTAACATAAGAATAAGTATTTGTGAATAAAACTGGTAAAAATAGTAAATACTAACATAAATCTTCTAATAGTACAAAAGTCAAATAACATGAATGTCAATAAAGCAATTAATAAAAATGTATTTACCTCCATTGTATACTGTGTGTATCTGTTTTCAAATATCATGGCTTCCTGAATTTCCTATAGGAAAAAATCATATATTAAGAACAAATAAAAAAAAAAACTATATTTAATTTCATAGTTATTAAAAGTATTTTGAGATACAAATTAATTCCAACAAATTTATATAAAAGAAATGCATTGATTATTTCATTCAAAATAAAAATTACTTTTAGCAGCAAATTATGCAGAGAATTTAAAAAAAAAAAAAAAAAAAAAAAAAAAAAAAAGAGAGAGAGAGGTTTGGTGGTCTATTTAAGCAAATAAAACAAAATATATTCTGAAATAAGCTGTAAGTGGATTTCCACACAAACATATGTCTGAAGTGTAAATCTAGCCAATAAAGCATTGAATTGAAGGACAACACTAAAATTTTAGCTGCAAGCACAAACAAATACAAATATGCATTACATACATCAAAATTATGCATTAAGTAATTAATGCTGGTTAAAATATTACTTATGTTAAAAAAAAGCTTTTGTTTAACTAATAAACCATTTTAAAAATATTAGAGTAGCAATCCAATAATACTAACTTGATGACATTTTTCAAGTTCATCCATATGTGGTCTATACTGAACAACTCCAACTTCAAACTGTTTCAATTTGTTTAGTTGGTCCTCTAGACTTCCCTGCATTCCCATACCAATTGCTGCAACAGAATCCATTTGTCTTTCAATCCAGGGCCCAACAGCATTAGCCTTTTCAGCAAATTTACGTCGCAATCGTTCATTAGCTATTTATTACAATTAAGAAAGCTAACAAATACAACTAAAATAAAAAAAAACAATATTGTCAAATGTGAGGTTGCAAATTATTACATCCCTATGATGACAATGATTTGATGATTTACTTATAAAGTTTTTTAGAAAATTTAAATGTATATAACTGATATAAACTACGATTCATATTTTTCAGTTATAACATTTTTTTTGCTCAAATTTTTATGTCAATGTCATTGGATAACATTTCTATAAATGATTTTTGCTTAGAATGAAAAAACTTAATACAGATATAAAAAAATTTATTTATAAATTACTGTTGGAAAAAAAAAAAAAAAAAAAAAAAAAATTACAGCAATTTCTATGAACATTATAATAAATTGAATGAGTAATTATTTCTATCATTGTTTTAATTATTTTTGCATATATTGATTAAAATCTTTCTACTTAAAGTAACTAAGCATAATGATGATGCACCCATGACATCAATGAGGTAGAACATAAGCAAGCAGTAAATGTTTTTGAGTAATTTGTCAAACAGTTATTTTCTGCATATGAGTGTTAAAGTGATGACTGCAATTTAAAGTAGATTCCAAGCCTACTACAAACATTTATACCCAGAAAGAGAATGGAATCCACAAATTGTTGAACCAAAGGTAGGTAAGCATATTTAGCAGTTAACTCAGCACATATTTAATGGGTAATTCACGAGCATATCCACACTTAAATCACTTCAGCTCTAAATAATTAAACAATCTTTGATTAATTTTTTTTTCATTGAATGACTTGAAATCAAAAGTCATTAATTGAAACTTAATACAAGGAATGAAAAGCACATTACATATTACCTGGTGCCTTTTGGAATAAAATAAATTTTACATTACAATGAATCAACTAACTTTAATAGAAAAAAATTAATATTCTTTGAAAATTTCATTTTAAGACTAAATATACTTTTAGGCTAAGTGACATTAGGGTTTTTGCACTCCGTTAAAGATATGCAGCATTAACATAAATGATGCTAAAAAATAAATAACTTGATTCACATTTTTCTGAAGTGCCACATACTCCCGAGAATGTGGAGAAACTTTTCAATATAATAGATACAAACTGTTTGTAACATTTTAGCAACATATAAAATACAACAAATCATAATTCTTTTAATATAGAATTAGAAATGAATGGAAAAAAATTTGCTAAATTAAAATAGATAAGAGAAAGGGAATATGTTCGATGAAAAGTCACCAAAAATTGAAATAAGTATTTTATCACTGCACAAAACAAATATTTTTGTAACATATCCAATATTGATATTATTTGATAAAATAAATCAAAGATGAAACTCCTTTTAACGATTTTTCACAACCTGAAAAACAAACAATAGATTAAACATAAAAAGATACATTGTTGTCGCATAAGCTCTGTTTGCAAGACTTGATCTCTCTTTGGTATCATTTGTTTCACATCATTCCATTTAGAAGTTATATCCTAAAAATGAAAATTCTATTAGCACCCTCAACTGATAAAATGTAAAAAATTATGTTAACTATTATCAAACTAAAAATATAATTACAATAGCTGTTAAGGTAGTATAAGGATTTTCAATTCCACCAGGTATCTGGCATTGTGTAGCAATTGTGTGTACTTCTTGGGACAATGCAATAATAGACTTGTGTTCTTTGTCAGCTTCTCCAAGAGTCTGTTTGAATTGCTCATGAGCATCAATCAAACCCTAAAAGTAAAATAGATTTGTAATAAATTATTTAACTTAATGAACACATTTTGAATTTTAGCTGTTTACTTAAATCCCAAATTTAGATAGTGACTATTGAAGTTAAATTAACCAAAATTTGCACATTTTTGCTCTTATAAAAGCATTCTATATTCCAAAGAGTATACAGTAATTTAAAAGTGCTAACAACATAAAATCGATAGAGAGAGAATTTTACTTATTAAATCTGTAATGATTTTAATTTTCAGAATTAATTACTTTATTAAAAGGCTATTGTTACAAATAAAAATTTTCATTAAACCACTTAAAATCAGAAATTGTTTTTGTATTCTGCTAAAAAGCAGATAGAAATAAAAATAAAAAAAGATTCCTCACTTGAATTTCCTCCATTGTATGTACAATAAACATATCAACCAAATCTTCTCTTGCACCATCCAACCAGTTATTGAAAGGCTAAAAATAAAAATCAAATACATTAAAACCATAATTTAAGTAATACTGATAGTAATAGCAAAAAAATGAAGGATACTTACTGCTGCTCTCTTAGCAAATTCAAGATGCAGGGTATCGATTTTTTCTAATACTCGCTCAGCTTCCTGTAATGGACAATTAATTAAGTATAAAAAATACGATTGATTTCACAATCAATACAAGCTATATTTTAAACATCATGAATAAAATGCTTACCTCTAAAGCACTTCTTCGTTTCTGTGTGAGTGTACCAAGCCTATCCCATTGATCACATATTCTTTGACACCTAGCATTGACTGAGGCAGCATCATGGTAATCTAAAGCACTTAAAAAAAAAAAATAAATAATTGTATATATTTAATATAAATGTATTTATGAATTTTTTTTATATGAACTGATTTTTTAAAATCATTGTAAGCATTACAACATTATTTTTAAAAAATATAGTAAAATACAGATTGTCTTACTTTAGTTCCTGAGCAATTGCAGCAATTTGTTCAACACGATCTTGATGTGCAGCTAAATCACTTTCAAAAGCTTCATGTTTTTTCTTTAATGCCTATAATATAATATAAACATTACTATATATAAGCATAAAAGCTTTAAAAAAATAAGACGTTTATTAAATAAAGGATACATTATTGCTATAAAGAGTAATTGAATTAAAAAAAATTAGGAATTACTGAAAAAATGCACAGAAAAATTAAACACTAAAATTTTATACAATCTGATACAATTAAAAATAAATAAATAAAAAACATTGAAAACAAATAAGTGAAAATTGAAATGATCAGGAAGTTCTTATATAATAGCAAGCATGCATTATTAAGTTGTACATAATTTGTTATATGTATAATAAAGGTTTGTATTTATAATTTATGTAGTAAGCAATGGGAAATAACATGGTTGAAATATAGAGGCATGTTTATTTAAAAACTATTATTTTGACTTATTTATCTAACTTAGTTATTTTGATTAACTATTCTTTTTTGTTGTCATAATCAGAAGTGTTAGAATAGTGATTAAAACTGAAAGATTCCGCAATTATTACAATGTAAGGAATTTGAAATTTTTATAAAACAGTTTCTGCAGTGAAAATCAAATAGAAAATTTTACCTTTATTTGATTATTTAAATAAAAAAGCATATTATTTTAGAATTACATATTATTTATTCATTTAATATCAACTAATAATATTTATTCAGTACCTTAATCTTAGAATTTCATTACAATTCTACTTCATTAAAAAAATTCAATTGATTATTTAATAAAAACTAAAGTAATTAGGCAGACTTTAAATATTCAAATAATATTTTCCACTTTTTTAAAATATCATTAATTTAGAGTCAAAACAGTAGGCCCATTACCTTAAGCTCATTTAATTTACAGTTTCTGAAGTCTTGACTTTGGAGCATTTCTTCCTTACTATGAGTCCAATCTTCATGAATATCAGCTTTGTGTTTGAACTTTTGAGCTAAATGATCTAATCGTTCTAATCTATAATTGGAACATTACATGATCTGATATAGTCAGGATATAAATAATACAACAATACTTCTTATATTATCTTTTAATATAAGAATTATCTAGTTCTTAATAAATTATAAGAAAGCTGAAAACAAACATTTTATATTATAGAGAGAAATGCAATTACTTTTCAATAAAATTTATATTTATTGAAAAGTCATCTTGTCACACTTGTTTAATATGATTTGGCTTTGAGTCTGATCTAATATTATTACTAATTGATGTCACTAGCAACTTTTGGTTTAAAAGTTTGAAATATGTTGACTACACATGCAAGTCAAAAAATGATAATAAATAAATAAAATAAAAATAAATAAATAAAAAAATAAACTGCAGCAAATATCATCTTCATGTCACACATTCTTTAAAAATTAAAACAAATTAATTTTAAGAGAAATTAAAATGAAAATTATCAATTTTCTTAAAGATATTTCCTCATTTAAATACAAAATAATTCAAAGTATATTTAAAATTTTGAATAAAAATATATTAATATGTTAAAAATATTAATCTTAAAAACTTTTAATGCTTTAAGAAATTACTTAACATAAAAAAAAAAATTTTTTTTTAGTTTCACTTGTTATTCTATAATCATTTATTCTATAATCACACACCCAAAGGATAATTCAACCAGGATCTATAATTTTAAAGTGTACTCTGAAGTACTATGAATAACCACACAGACTGAAGTAGGAATCAAATCCTTAAAATACTTATCTTCTGGTCAGATGTTAATGATAGTTACCAACACAGTTCAATCTTTAAAAAGAGCATTATAACAAAGTAAGCCTACACAAGAATAACACAGTAAAATTTTTAAAACACTGTCTTAAAAGTTTTGCAAATTCCATCTCACACAAATCTCAATAAAATATCATCCACGAAATCGAAAAATAAACTGAAAGCAAAAGATCACAATAAATTGAATTTTGTTTTGAATATATTGAATTGTGATTTTTTTCAAAAAATATTAATACATATTACTTTGAAGCGATAAATGGGCCACAAAACATTATATTGGATGCAGCAGCAAGAATAACATTGTGAAAATCTCTTTACTATCAGATAATTTGACACCTGTATGATTTGATTTGATTTGTTAATTGGTCAATCACTTTTTGCACATGAGACCCAATTAGATTGAGAGCTATGATTTAAAAAGAATTCTGAACCCATGAACTGTTGAACAGAATGCAAGAGTGCTAACCATTTAGCTACCAGCTTGGCCTGAGACTTGCATGAGAAATGTTTACATCTTTCCTATGAGATTCCTATGACAAATGAGTTGGTTTGGCTTATTTCTGACTTCATCCTCCTTTGAGGCAAATTTAAAGAGAACCTACTATTTAAAAAGTTAACTTCGAATCACTACTAACATTCACAGTTGGAGAAAGAAATCAAGGACACACTTTTAAAAGAATAAGTACTAATTAATTTGCTGTTATCTTTGATAAAATCATAATGGTGATTCTCATTGCAAGGGGAATTATAATTCTATATGAAGGGGAATAAATTGCACTATCAATTTCAATCCAGCTTTATATTATGCTCATGTCTTTTTTCCAAAGTGGAAGATATATTCCAAAAATGATAATGTATTAAACACAATAAGTAAAGGAAAAAGTGGTTAGAGGAAAACTGATAAAGGGAGAAGAAAATAAACATCTTTAAATCATTTCAATACTAAGATATCTGAAGCTCTGTAAAATACAAAAGATTTGAGTTTGATTTTTACTTGAAAGCATACAGTCTGAATTGAATCTATTCTAAATGAAGCACAACTGTAAGCTCTCAATTGAACACTGTTCAAAATCTGTATTCATCTAGATGGTACTTAATATTTAGAAAACATTTATGTTAGAGGAAAGGAATATAATTCTTTGATAACAGAAGTGTTGCCAATTCACAAGTTTCATATTATTACAAAATATGCCTAAAAAGTAGTTACATTTCTAATCAAGCATATATCATTTCAATTCAATTAAAATTTTCATAAAAAATTTATTTTCTAACAATTTATAATATATTTCAGTATGATAACTTTTAAACTATAAAAAATATTTTGCAACCGCTTATAGAGTGTACTGACAAATTATTTCAAAATAAGATAATAGAAAGATCAATTGAAATAATTTGTTTTGTAAATAAAATAAATGTATTTACCTCATCATCTCTGATAATAGCCATTCTTCAAAGCCCTTTTCTGCCATTTCTAAACCTTTCCAGGCATTAGAAATATCCTAAACAAAAAATTAAATATAAATTAGATAAATACATATAAAAAAATATAATAAAAATTAAATGTTAAAAATAAAGTAATACTTACAGATACCATCTTTCCTTCAGAGGGAAGATAAGCTGGTCTGTTGCTAAGACGAAGTTTTGTTTGCAAGGTGTTGAAATTGGTTTCTAACTTAGCCTTTTGTTCTACACGTGGAGGCTTATGAATACGCCTGTAATTTCTGAATTCATCTAGTTTTTTATGAACTCCAACAAGAGTGTTGTCAGTTGTTCGGTTTTCCAACCAAGGTGTGGTTTTTCTAATCCAGTCTAAAAGCTACATATACACCCATTTAGAAATTTAATGATTAAATTATATGAATAACAAGCATTAAAAAATAATTGAATACAATTTACAGAAAAATATTAATAAAATTATAAAATTCACCTTTATTAAAGTTATGACATGCCTAAAAAATAGTATGTAACTAACCATGTTCAATGTTCATATTGAATATAGTGTATAAAAACATCTTCATACCTTAGTTATAATTGAATTTCTTTGTTGGAAAAATTGAATTAATTACAAAATAATTATAACTAATTGATATAACAGATAAATTAACTGTAATTTGTTATTGCATCTAAATGAATTTGTAATAATTACAATGTTTTTTCATGGGGTATTCTTCATATTATCTTCCTCATATTTCATGCACAATTTTATAAAACTTCAGAAATTACTTTTCATACTATTGTTACTAAAAAGTATGCCTAACATTACAAAGATAAGGTTTCAGCACACATGTTGAAATTGTATCATAATTTTTTACTATTTGTCTTGTTGACCTTAATATCTTCATGTCTGCAACTTACATTAATACCTATGACAGTAACAGAAATTAGTCTATATGCAGTTAAATATTCTTAAAAATTTGAAAATTATTGTATGTATAGGAAACATACTTTAATATAAACAAAAATATGAATATTTTTGGTAGTTTTTTTCCCCCTCTCCTCCCATTTGTCTTAAATTATTTTATTTTTATCAAAAAATGAAATATTTTACTTCAGTGAATAAGTGCTTTAATTGAATAAATGAATTACAGGAACTTCAGCAAACTGTATAACAAAACAGTGAAAAAAAAAGATATTTAAATTTATAAGAAAATAATGCAATAAAATTTTGATATTGGAATTCATTTAAAAAATATTAATAATAATCAATTTCATTGGAAAAATCTTAAAACAAGATTCTTTAAGATTTTTTTTTTAAAATCAATTTAATGAAACAAAATTGTGAGCAAGAATCATTAGTCGTAAATGTTTTAAAATTTCAATAAATCTTATTTTATTCAAATGAAATTTCATTTAAAACAATATAAAACATTATAAACAAATTATAGGGACCTTTCACTTCAATTCTAAAGAGAATTTTTATTCACATTATAATTTACAGAATAAATCTTTGTCTTTATTAAACATTTATCAGATACATCTATAACATTCATACTCTTCTGTTCCTTGACTTATAAAGATTGATTCATTCATTAAGTTTATAAAAAATCTAAAATAGCTCAAAATGTGAAACTGTTTATTAAAACATGAAAATGATTATTTCTTTATTGATATATTAAAAAATATTTAAATTTCAAGATTGTAAGAATGCTACAAATCATAATATCAGTGAAATAAATCCAGACACAGGCTTTATCCAGAAATAAGAAAATTGTCCAGTTTGTAAAAATCTCTTATTTATTAACCTAGTCCCACAACTGTAAATATTTTTAAGTTTCACAAGACTATTTAATTAAAACAATTAGAAACATTTAAACACGGGTATAGCTTAGACTTTTTTTTTATCAAGAGCATTTGTATAAATATTTTTAATTATTACACTAAGTATAGAGGTTTATTTAAAGACTAAGTAAGATAAAAATTGACACATTATTTAAATAAACTTTAAATGATGCAAGTGTTCTTTTTAAAAGAATTTTTTTTAATTTTATGAATTACATATAATCAGAAATATATTACTGAGAAAGAATCTGAAAATAATGTAAATAGGAATTGACAATTTAAAAACAACTTTTCTTTAATTAAAATAAATTAAACTGATTTTTTTATTTTATATACTTAATAAACATTTAAATAAATGAAAAAAAATGTCAAAATATTCCATTACTAAAATATTTTTTGCAAACATTTACAAATTTCAAAAATATTCAAAGATGAAATTAAATTTTTTTCAAGAGTAAAATATTTGGCAGCACTATTAAATTTTTAACAATATTTGTTAAAGGAATTATTTGTCTTTTGTTAGTATAGGAAGTTTCATGGAATATTTATAAAAATACTTGATCGGTAAAATATAAAATTGATAAGTATAATTATAAGATTTAAATATAAAAACAAGTTATTTGTATTTGCTTATGTGTTAAATAAGGAAATATATAGTGATGACTGTTTAATAAATTTCATATATTGATCCAAATTTTACATTGTACAAAATTTATAATGATTCATTTCCAATAAAGAAAAATGTAATGTAAAATTGATGTAAAAATGTAATGAAATGTAAAATTAACAAAATTGATCAACAAGGTCGACAAAATGACCTTTTAAAATACATACAATTCAAAACCAAATAAATAACTTAGACACATTATTTCTAAATTTGGATGAGTAAATACAAATACTTGTGTATATTAAGAATATAATTTTGAATTATAATACCAAAAATAACAATTTAAAATTTAAGAAGGAAATTCAAATATGTAAAAGTAATTTATCAAAAATGGAAATATCAATTTTTAAAAATAAACCTTATAAAATTTACTACTAACTGAAAAGTGTTTCTTGAACTTTTTAAAATGTATGATTCATCAAACATGTGACTAATTTATGAAAAAGATCTTCTAGAACTGTATATCAAAAGTTTCCATATTTGATATTAATCAATGGTAATAAAAACTTACATCACTGGCCAATTTTTCATATTCTTCCATCAGTCTTTCATTTTCTTGATTGACTTTGAGTACTTTGCAAATGCGGTTAGCAGCAGTTTCTGCCTGCAAAAAAAAAAAAACAGTAATTTATAAGCAAAAATTATTTCTGAAAAAAATCTTATAAAAAAATACTATAATTCAGATTTAAATAAAAAATTTTAGTTTTTTTTTAAAAGTTCATATTGTAACAATATGTAAAAGTAAAATGATATTTGCACATTAATAATAAAGAATATTTTCAAAAGCAAATGATATTTTTTTAGGCTTTAGAAATTCTAAAAGCTTGCAACAAAATAAGCAATAAGAAATACACTTTTAACTTTCAGAATTTGTCTTTACTTCTTAAATGATTGATTACAGTTTTATATAATATATAAGACATTAGACACTAAGTAACTTAACTCCTAAAATATTGCTATATCAAGTATGGATTGATTATTTTGTCTAATAAATTTGAGCATAAGGGGATATAAAGAGTTTATTACTCACACTCAAAATTTCTTTTATTTAGATTAAGATAATACACTTGAATATATGTCTTTAGTGCAACAGATAATAATTTAGTCGTAAAAAATAACTGAATACTTTGAATTTTCTCAAACATTACTTCAAATTTAATTAAATAAATAAATACTTAATAATTTACTTCATTAAATTTTATACTGAGTATACTTTAAATTTTATCTCCAAACAAAAGTACTCCTGTCTCATTTTAATTCATTTCAAAAATATTTGACAAACTTATTGGTGAAAAAAGATAAATTAAACCAAATAAAAAGTTTTCATGAATAAATTAATTATTACTCTAGTACAGTAGAAAATCATTAACCTTCTTATATGATTATCTACACACTACTTAATAAAGTTATAAAATCAAAACCAAAATTAAGTTTTCTTAGGCATTAATGTTATAACAAAATTTTCAACATTTGTAAATTGCTAGCATTTAATCTTAGTCACAAATTTATAATCATAGAATTGATACTATAATAGCAATGATTATTATTAAAATATATCATGTTAATGAAAAACTTAAAACACAAATTGTTAACTTAATTTAGCACATATTATCAAACATTACACATCAAGTATTATAATTAAAACTATCAAAATTAATATAAATTAATAAGAAATATCAATTATTTACAATAATTGACAAAATACCAGAGCTAAAAATTAGCAGATTTGCATGGTAAATGAGAAACGTTCTTTTTAAATATTTTGTTTACACAAGTATTACTGAAAAAGCTGAAGATATAAAAATAATTTAAGCAATTAAAAGTATAGGTATTGGGAAGTTATTTTTAAAATGTACTACCAAGAAATATTATATATATTTATGATTCAATATTAATTAAAAATTCAATGCAATGTACTCTATACTCTATTAAATTTTGTTTCAAATTTTTATAAAACTACATTGAAAAATGTTCTTTAATTTCCAGTTGATTTGATTAATTTTTCAAAAATACCATCTATATTTTCACTGCTGTGGTACAGATCTTATTTTTATTGTTTTGAGGATTTGCTTTTTGGAGAAGATTAATTTAATTATCAAAATTAAAATTAATGTAAACCAACTATTTTAATAAGTTGCAAAGTTTAAAACATCTAAATATAATAAAATTCTAATGACTAAATTTTAACAGTAGATTTATAAAAAGAATAAAAGCTAGTTTATTAACATTATAGAAAATTTTTAAGCAATTAACAAGAATTATAAATATTCATTTTTCTCTTTTGGTAAAAATATAATTATTAAATTATTTGTGATAACTTATTAGACAGTTGGTTAATTTTAATAATCTAAAATTAATTTAATTCATACATATATAAATATACTTCATAACTCATTTATTTTATTTAGAATATATTAAATTTTATAGAATTCTAGGAAGAATATGACTATTTTTTAATATATTTATTTCCTTGATAAAAGTTACTTAATATTAATGTTATGTTTCAAAAGATACATTTTAAAAGACTTTATTAGCAAAAACGTTCTTAGTGAATGATAATTCATTTTTGTTAATAAAGGAAAGGACTTAAAAATTTGCTCATGTAATGATTCGGAATAAAATTTTGACACTATTGCAAATATTACTTATTAGTGCTTGACTTTAAGTTACATGGCATATTTCAATTATTTTTATAAAAAAATTTAATTTTCCTTAAAACATATAAATGTATTTAATAAACTATATAAAAGGTACAAAAAATAAACATTGAAGATTACTTCTTTAACAAATTTATTGCACAAAAATAAAATGTATGCAAATTATACTGAGAAATGTTATTACTGTCGTGTTATTAAATACTATTGAAAATTTTTGATGATTATTTTAATAAAAATATAAAAGAACTTATCAATTTATTAACAAAATTAAGACAAGCATTTGCATTGAGTTTCATAAACTGTATTCACTAAACAAATATTCTGCAACATATTACAGAAAACAGATATTAAAAAAAATAATTTTGAAATGGGAATGAATATAATTTGAAATTATTTCCAAAAGAAAAATTATGAACTTGTAAAATTATCTAGTAAATAAGACTGAAAATTAATTTTAGTAAAATTTTATTCAAAATGTAACATGAAATATAAATTTATTGCAGATTAAAAATAAAAGCCCTACATTTTATCAATGAAATTCTTTCTCTTGTTTATATAAACAGAAATAAATATGAAAATTTCATAAAAGATTTTTTTTTTAGTTTGAAAATTATGCAATTATCATTTGTTATACAATTGTATAATATTTAATAAATATATGACAGTGTATTATTCAATAATGATAATAATTATGAGATTATCTCAATAAAATATTTTGTGTTTGTACAGCTGCATAACTACTCAACTTCAGTACTTATTGAAACAGGAACATTACCTGCTTTGCACCCGAAAAGGTGTGGTAATAGGATGAAACATATGTCATGACAGCACGCTCATCAGGCATGGGTGTATTGTTGATGTCTGTGGAAGAGGACAACACATAACAAAACAAGCATAACATATATAAAATAATAGCATCACATTTACCTGTTGTGCCCCCTGGAACGCATGATAGAAACAAGAAACGTAAGTCATGACGGCACGTTCATCAGGTTTAGGAGTATTCACCATGTCTGAGGAGAGCAACATAACCAACGTCAATGAATTGGTCAAGAGATAATTTCATTGGTTAGTTGTTCACTCCCATGCATTTCAAACGGGTTTGTGGCGAAATCAGTAACTGAACCCAAAATATTCATTATAAATTAGATTTAATAGTTGCTAAAATCAAGCCATTTGAATTAAATTTTATTTATGACCAAAATTATGAAGAAATTTTAAAATAAAGGTTTCATCATTACCTGAAGAATATTTATGAAAATTATATTATTTCAAATAATATAATAAAATATTCTAGTTGGTTTCAGTTACTCATTGAATTTCCATGCATGAATTAGTCGGATATCACACCAGTCCATATGAACTATATAGTTTTACAATGAGTATCATGCGCTCATTTTTAAAATAAAAAAAATGTACCCTTAAATATTTATGTAATATAAATTTTGCAGCAGATATAAACTAAGCAATTAATTGTAGACTACACATTGAATTTCAAGAATTTATATTATTTTATATATTAGTTATAAAAGTGAATTGATAAAATCAGTTATTAATTAATATTTTAGTATGTTGAAGTAGTTTTCAGATGCAAATATCAATACAACTAATAGTTTTTCAAAGATGAAGGAATAAATTATTCATTTGAAAAAGAATTAAGAGGTTAATGTTTTACCACACAGTTTATGTATTAAAAAATTTAATATTTTAACACTGGCTTCAAATGAAACATATGAAAAACATAACAGCTAAATGTTTCTAAATTAATCATCATTTATGAACTTATAATCATATTTGTATTAATATAATACAGTAGAAATTAGTCAAAAAAGATAAAGTTTATTATTGAAAACTATCTATATGTATATTTTGATACATCAATACAATAAAATGCTTGAAATGTTTCATTCTTACTTTAAAAAAAAATAAATAAAATTAAAAAAAAAATCAATAAATTTAACAATAAAGAATTATAATAAACAGAATAAAAATTTTATTAAAAAAGATGCAACAAGAAGCAAACTTATTATTCATAAAACTTAAGATACATGCATATATAAATTAAGAATCAAGCTTTAAATCTAGACTTTACCAAGATCTAGATAAAGAATGTAAATTGTAAGCCAAAGTGACAGGTTATAAAAGGGAAAAAAAATATAATGGCATTTTTGTATAATAAAGTAAATATATATATCAACATTAATGAACTTATTAGGAAAATTATGAATGAATTTTCATTTTGGTACTATAAATGAAATAAATTTATAATTTCAGAACAATTAAGAACAAGAGTTTCTTTGTCCTGTCACTTCATAGCAATAAAATAATTAAAACAAGGTAAAACATGCAATAAAATTGGTGCTTTGGTATATTCATTTCATATAAATAACTTTTTATATCTCTCTCTCTCTCTCTCACTCACTCACTCACTCACTCACTCACTCACTCACTCACACACACACACATATATATATATATATATATATATATATATATATATATATGTGTGTGTATCTCCAATAAGTTGAAAAATAATAGTATTTCAAATTTTCTTTTCTTTTCCTTATTTAAATATATTCTGGCAAATATGTAAAATTCAAAATTTCATCATTTTAATAGTTCATAGTCAAAATTTTCAACACTATAACTTATTTTCTAAAAATAAATTCTTCATGTTTCTTTAAATTTTTAATCTTTTTTCAATCTTTTGAAAATGATTCAATTGTTAATAAAACAGTTTGTACAGATTACATTTTTCATTACATTCCTGAAAATTTTATCTTCTAAAGATTAATTTTTTTTTTTTACTCACTTCCTTAGTATATACTACAATAACCATGACTACAATTCAAAATTTTACTACTTTCTTAATATTAAGTTCACTTAAAGCATAATTTGTATGTTTACATGTTTCATCAAACAAATCTTAAAAATTTAACTATTCTAAAGTTAAGTCTGTAAACTAATAAAATTTCATATCTTCAAATTTTTTTTTATTTATTTATTTATTTATTTTTTTTTTTTATAATTTAGAAAGCCATAGCCAGTTATTTGCAAGGAAGGAAAACCAAATTAAGTAGATGTCTTAAAAAAATATATATGTGCTTCTTTGTATTCTGAAAACACTGAAAGAAATTATTTAATGTGAGGGTTTAAACCTCAAATGTTGCTAACAGCTTGCATAATTCTCAGAGCTAAAAGAACTTTGAATTAAAAAAACCAACTGAAATATATAATATAGAACAAGTTATTCAAAATTATTCAATAAAAATATAAAACAAAATTCTTATCTTCTTTCCAGTACTTTTTATACATTTTTTGATAGTTTCCTTTCAATGTAAAACATCAAATCTTTTCTTATAGAGGAAGTTGACAATATATTATAATTTCTACAATGTTTACTGAATTCTTATGAATTTAAATGCAGTGGAAGATCAGGAATTAATTCCTAAAAATATTCATGTGATCACTAAGGGAAAAGACATTCCTTTACTAACTAGAGATTTATAGTAGCCTCCACAAATTCTGTCAACAACTATCCAATTCTGTATGTCACAAGAAAATTTCCTCATCAAATTTACAAATTTTTATTCAACATAAAATCTTAAAATTAAATTGCAAAATAATAAACCAAAGCACCATTTCATAGTTGCCTTTATAAAAGAAATTAAAAAATATCATTTATCTTATCTTTTGATTATAATATATAATAAATAAAAAAACTGCAAAAAGATATTGTGCTCATGCATTTAAGAAAATTTACAAATTTATGCATACCTTCAGGATCCAACATTCTTGGGATGTTAAGATATTTTTCAGCTACATCAAAAGCAAGGTTCAGGTTATGGATTGGATTATCCTGCAAAATAAGAATACGATTAAGAATCTAAAGAATTATTTATTTATTATTATTTTTTTTTACTCGGAATGATGTAAAGTAACTTCATACCTCAAAAATAATCTATAATTATTAAAGATTAATTAGCAGGACAAATCAAATGAAAAATTAAACACTTTACAGTCTATAAGTATTTTAGTCAATAAAGATTATTATTTTTTAATCTACCACTTGAATATACAAAAGGGTTATAATTCACTCTTGTAAAAATAGAAATGTTTAACAAAATATTTAAGTAAAAATTCACGGTACACCTATAAAGTTAATTTAAGACTAACAAAAGTAGCAAATTTTAAGATGAATTACCTTTGTTAATTTACTATAATCTAATAAATCAGGTCTATGTCTATGGATGAGAGCACAGAAAGCAAGACCATCTTTCCAGCTGAAATATGATAATTTACATTTTTAGAAAATAATAATAACAGAAAGCAATTGCAATGCTTAAATAAAAAAATTGACTCATTATCACATAACAAATAGATATATTTGATCCAAACTTAAAACAACCTTTTCATAAAAGGCTGAAGTACATTTAAATTTTGAAGTCAGTAAATAATAAGTAAACGACATAGCATAGGAAGGTAAGATTAAAAATGAAATTTTTAAGACAAATGATTATGCATTTACAACAAGAAATTAAATTTTATAAATACTTATCTCATTTATAAACCTAGAAATAGTTTAAGACAATTAAGAAAAACCAAAACTTATGATCAATTAACATTATTAATATATATATATATATATATATATATATATATATATATATATATATATA